>PGCI01000480.1:0-48864 GCA_002873125.1 Puccinia coronata f. sp. avenae | reverse complement strand
CAGTAACAGCAACAGCAGCAGTCGGGGCTCCGTGACTCCCCGCGCTCCCCGCGCCCCGCCCCCTCCGCCACAGAACCAGACACACATGCTCCACCATCACCTGCACATGCTCCATTGCCACCACTCACTCTGGACCCACCACACAAACCCGCGCGACAAACCCCGTCATCTCCCTCCTGGCAGTGATTAGTAAGGGGGCAGATACGTGATTATGGAGAGATGTGGTAGCATCCGCCATACAAAGAGAACGCACTGAGTCCAAAGGCCCAACGATGCCTCTATTCATATCCAAGCATTCACGTGCCGCCGGTACCGTGGCACCTGCCCCCGCCCAAAACACTGCGCGTTCAGCATGGCCCAACAAACATCACCCGCGACTCCAATCATCGGCTGGACAAACCGAGGAAGCTCGCACATCGGGCAACAAATCCTCTCCCACTCCCACCCACTCTCAATACCCAGAGACTCCTTGATTTCATCAGAGCCCCATCCAAGAATCACCAGAAATACAAGAGGCTCCTCATGCTTGTCGCAATTTTTCCCCAGGCTTCATTCCCTTTCCGACGTCTGAGTGGCTGGGTCAGCTAGCTTCTCCATCCGAAGATGATTTAACCAGTCCATCTACGAACGAGGGGGGTGGTGACATCAACACGTACTCGTCCAATTCTAAACTTTGTAATGTCGGCCCAGCCGCGAATGCATCAGGTGCTTATCGTGCAAGGAGAAAGGCTCCCCCTACCTCTATTGAATCTACGCCAAATAACCAACTAGTATCCGCACCCTCGCAAGAGAACAGCAATTCTACCGCCGGGTGGACGTCCTTTTCTGCAGCCAACACAACATGCCTGAATTCACAGTCTCAGGGAGGCCCTAGATCAGTCTTCACGACTTATAAACGTAAAGCTCCAGAGGAGCTCAATCTGCGCGCAAATATCGGCAGGAGAACGGGATCAAATCAAATGGCTACCAGCAATCAGCTTATTGGAGCTTGTGATGACTTAACAGCACCCAAAATCTAGAGTATGACCTGAACTACCCAATTTTATACCTTCCAGGATCATCTCGCTCGTTGGAAGAATGCAGATCTCAGTTGTCTAACTTACCCCATTCACGCAGATATGACCAAACAAGATTCAATCTTGCTCCTCACAACCAAGTTGGTCTCGAAGAGCCGTTGAGCCACACGGCTGATTCTAGTTCTGCCCTGCCCAGCAACAAGATTGCGACATATCAGCCTGAACCCGAGGTTGCTCATGACAACCGCTCGCAATTAATCTCACTGAACTAGTTGAGCGAATCACAGCCCAAGAATCCACTAAACAAGTCAAGACGACTCAGAAGCTGCCAACCAACATGAAGAAACTCGCCATTCACCGCAAGAAAAGGAAGAACTTTGCGCCCAAGTTGAAGAGCTCGGCAGTTGTCACTGGCGTCCAAGTTCTTGGCCGCGTCCACGTGGTCGGCGCACAAGTGGAGCATTAAGGACTACGGGAGCCTATGGGCTCATTCCGGACAATCATCCGGTTGGAGACAGAGGCACAATACGGCGGCTCTCAGAGAATCGGACATCCAGCTCTACCCCGGCAGACAATGAAGGACACATTGAAACATACGCGAAGGAGACACATATAATACATACAGTCATGTACCATCCCCTCTCTGGACTGTATGCCCATCTCACCCGCAAGGAGGAATTCAACGACATCATCCTGGTCCTCAATCATGCTGGAAAAACTATTAGTCGTAGAGTTTTTTTTTTCTTACCCAACAGTGACCCTGAATCCCTCTGGTATTTTGCTGGAGATCAAAGAGAGGAAATTGGGAGATTTTGTTAACCTTTTCCTGGTTGACTTCTTCTCTCTTGACGGGGGGATAAAAATCAGACAATGCTCGAGAAGGTGAAGACAATCTTCTCGCCCTCGCAGCCGGGCCTAAGCCCTTCCCAAATCACATCCACGATTGGGCAGAATATTGGGCGGATCACGCTATCGTTGATCTATCTCAAGTTCTGGACTTGGGGGGCTTGAAGGACATCCGGAGGATCTGGGAGAAGTGCTGCGAAGAGGTGGATGCGATATGCTGGGTGTTGGACAGCCAGGACCGGTTCTGGAACGGGTGGAAGTTGGACTCTTATCATGGCCAAAGCAGCTATCAGGTACCTGGGCAACGTATTGGGAGAAGCCGACTCAAAGATGAAGGGGAAGGGCAAAGCGAAAGCAACCACGGAGCCACCCGGGGGCTCAGAACGAGGTGAAGGATGGGCCGAGCTGCAGAGAGTCCTCCAGCACCCCTCCATCGCCCACTCCAACATTCCCGTCCTCATCATCGCCAACAAGCCAGGTCGCAACCCTCGCTCACCACCTGCCAGCAACTCGTCGTCCGCCTACGACCATTCCCCTCTAAAAAACACTACATCCACCTCCGACCTCGACCTCGAAGACCAGCATCACCAGCACCTGGACCCCATGCCCGTCAAGGAAGTCAAGCAAATCTTCACCCGCCTGGTCATGGAATCCAATCGCTCCGAAAAGGACAGATTGCTCGGCCTCAGTGAAGCCCACGTTCTCGGGGTGTCGGCCTTGAATGGGTAAGTCCTAGTTGATTTTTTTTGGCTATTTTCACCCCTTTTTTAAATTCAGAAGGGACACATTCACTAATTCCGAATCTAATGATATCTATGGTATGGGTTGCAATAGGTACGCTTCTACCGGCTGCCGATACAGCAATTATACCCCTCCCGTCAGGATGATGTCCAATCCCTATAACTCAGATCCTCAACGACCACCCCCTTCTCTTCCATCAAACTCGGCCCGACCCCATCATGCACCCATGAATGCCGCTGCGGGACTGATCACTACCGACATGGTCATACCCGCCAAATCCACTGTGGTGATTGACAACAACAATGATGCTTAGGACGGTCATATTTCACCGGTTGCTAAAAATAAACTTGACACGCCAGTACAAACCGCCTCAATTCACAAGAACTATTCTTGCAACACTCAGAAGCCTGTCAACGCACTCGGCTATCGACCATGCTCAGAGAGCCTGTCTAAGATGAAGGCCTTCATCTTATTGATCCCGCCAAGCTGTGACCCTAGCCGTTGTCCCACGCTCAACGACGCTTAATATGAAGCGTTTTGGAGCGTGGCATAGTGGATGACCAGAAGGTCAGTTCAAATCAGCGTTTTTTGTGTTCGTTCTGTGTGGTTGTTTCTTGATGACAATTATGTTTTTTTACTTCTTTGATCCTTTTCATCCTTGGATCGGTTATTTTAACAATGCCGTCATCAGCCTCTGTTCCACCTCAAGCGTCCACTTGTCGGCTGAAGCAGTGAGTGACTGCCAGCTCCGGCCATGCTCTCAGTTTCATCGCTGACAGGCTCAGCGGCTTCCTTTCCGAGCTGATCGTCTATTGCGTCAGGCAGCTGAGCGGTACTTAGGCCTTGCGTAGACGAATCCAAGCCGCCAATATGGAGCGACTTTAACAGCGTAGTCCCTTAAGATCCGATCAGTTAGTGCGTATTTGGCTGCCTCTCACGTACGTTAACTACTCGCTCATCATCATACTTTTTTGCTTTTGCTTGCTGATTAAAAAACTTACCTTATTGTGTTCAAATTACCCAGTGAAGAATAGCTCCATCGCGTCACGCCATTGTGTTCAAAACCTCCGGCCAAATTGTTTCCACTGTGCATCACATGGATTTTACCAATCCGAACAGCCAGAGCTTTGATGGAGTGCTAGAAAAACTGAAACAAAGCATGAAAGCGGCGCGTAGTGGCGGTTGGATTGATAGCAACAGCGGCAGCGAGCTCGAGATCGCCCTGGAACAGTCTCCGCATGGCAGTCAGGCGCAAGCTCACCCGAGTCGCAACGGAAGTACACCCCGATCTATTAATAATAGCCAGCATCAGCATCCATTTTACATCAAAGATGGAGGCATCTCAGCTCGCAGGGATGGCGAGGCAGGGGAAGACCACCCAGCTCATTCAAATCTGAACTTTACCTCCGTGCCACTTGCAAGCAATTCAAGATCCATGAACCCACGGGCCGGCGCAGTTTCCAATCTGAAGACACGCACATTGACACTTGCCTCCATAAACCATCATTTGGTCGATCACCCCACCTCCTCCACTAACCACGAATCGCGCCATTCACCGCTTTTTGATGTGCCAAACAGTCCTTACAACCCTCGCACCCCTTCTACGCCCGTCTCAGCCGGTACTTCCTCAGGATCTCCCTTCCCTACCTGCGACATCACTTCAAGTGGGAGTACCTTCCACCATCCACCATGGCTGAAGGAGCACCCAAACCAGCTCTTCAACCGCGCTTCGTCGAATCCTCATCCCCCCCGCACAGCTTGAATTACGACGAGACTCATTGGCCCAGAGGTTTCCATGCCAAGGAATTGGCCTGTCCTAATGAAGCTTCCAAATTTCACAGTAAACTCCGTTACTCCCATGAAGTCCAAAGGCCAGCTCATCTTGCTAGTAATTTAGGCTTTGCCATCAATAATAGATACCAATCCGTGAGCCGTTCAGCAGCGGCCCACCCTAAATCCCGATTGCCTTCCCAGCAATGTTTTGAACCCGGGTAAGCCTATATATTGTAACAGCATTTATTTTGTCAGCCAGAATACTCATGTAGTTATTTTGTCTTTTGGCCATGAAGATACAATGGTAGAGCCTCTACTATGGGGCTTCCATCTAATCATATGGACTGCTTCAATCAGCCGGCATTTGGTCCCTCTCAGAAGCCATGGGGCATTGCAGCGCCGCCCCAGGAATCCAAGCCATTGAATCAAAATGCGCTTAACCTAGCCTCGGTTACATCGGTTCCATTTTCTCTAGCCCCGCAGCGCCTGTCCGCTTTTCGGCCCCCGAGGTAGATGGTCAAACAAAAAATAGTAGCCGCCCAAAGATGTGGAGCAGAGGCCGATTTTGGAGGGGACAAACACAGGTTGAGACCAACCAAGCAATAAGGAGCGCGCACATCATGAATGCTGATGTAATCCCGTGGGGGCACCAACCAGTTGCAAGGCCTCGCCGCCAGTTGCCGCATCTGGGCAGCTCTCAAGCATTGCCTCATTGGGCATCCGTCATTCTCCCGCATCCCAATCCTCACCTTGCTCGATTGATTTTTTGCCAACCATCTTTGACCATTAAATATCAGACCAAACAGCTTCAATCCCTCAGATTAATCCGTCACTTTCAAATTCGGCAAATGAACGACTCAAAGGACTCAAATGACCCCATCCCAACCAGAATAGAATGCCCTACACCTCAGATTGTCCAGAAGAGTTTGGTCAGATAGGCAATTGTCTCACTGCCATTAACTCAAATCACGAGGAAGTGGAATTCAAGAAAGACCACTCCAAAGTGCAAGAGTTCATTGGTAAGCACCCTCATTCACACCAGCACATACTATGATATACACTCTATTGACTTTTTTTCCAATTGCAACGCTCAGGTGGTAATGCCATAGACGTCGCACTCCCTTCTCCTGTCGCTGATTTTGTTCGTAGGAAGGGTGGCCATACCGTGATTACCAAGGTAAGCTCTTTACTTTCCAAAACTCCATCCTCTCCTCACATCAATATTATCTTAAAAGAACTATTTCTTCTGTCTCCGTAGATCTTGATTGCCAAAAACGGGATTGCAGCCGTCAAAGAAATTCGATCCGTTCAAAAATGGGCTCACAAAACATTTGGTCGAGACCGAGTTATCGACTTTTTCGTCATGACCACCCCTGAGGATCTGAAGGGAAGGTTAATGCGGATTACATTTGAATGGCCGGTTGATATGTGGAAGTACCCGGTGGCTCTAATAATAACAACTATGCCAACGTCAATGTGATTGTGGATGTCGCCAAACGTGCAGGTGTTCATGCTGTTTGGGCCGGATGGTGAGTACACTTTCTACACTCCTCACATCTCCAACCTGCTGCTTTATTGCCTGTATCCTGAATATACATATATATATATATATCTCCTAACTCATTGGACTCTTCCTTCTCTGTTTCAGGGGACATGCATCTGAAAATCCCCAACTACCTGATGCATTGTCTGCCATGCGATCGCTGGGTGAGAAGATCTCATCCACCATTGTGGCTCAGTCCGCTCAAGTGCCTACAATGGCTTGGTCCGGCTCATCGCTATCAGAAACCAAAACTTCTCCTCAAGGTTATCTGACCGTTGCCAACGAGGTCTACAAGAAAGCTTGTGTAACTGACCTTGGTGAAGTCCCCGGTTCACCCATCTTCATCATGAAACTTGCCGGAGCCGCTCGCCACTTGGAGGTTCAAGTCGTGGCCGAACAAAATGGGAATGCTATCAGTCTCTTTGGTCGTGATTGCTCAGTTCAACGTCATTACCAAAAGATTATTGAAGAAGCTCCTGTCACCATCGCTCATCCTGAAACATTCAAGCAAATGGAAAAAGCGGCCGTCAGACTTGCCAAGCTAGTCGGTTATGTCTCAGCAGGTACGGCTGAATTCCTTTACAAAGCTTCAACCAATCGCTTCTAACTTTTTGGAGCTCAACCCCCGACTTCAGGTCAGTACTACTTCGCCACTACTGGCATATACTCTATCACAATTTCTTTCATACATTTTTTCCTGACTTGAATGTAAACATATCCCTTAGATCAAGCATCCTACCGCTGAAATGGTATCCGGTGTCAACCTTCCTGCAGCTCAGCTCCAGATTGTGATGGGAATTCCGCTACATCAAATACGTGATATCCAAACTGTATGGCAAAAACCCTTACGACAACTCGCAAATCGACTTTGATTTCAACCTGCCACAATCCCCCGATACCCAGTGCAAGCCTATGCCCAAGGGACACGTCGTTGCTGTCCGAATTACTGCTGAAAACCCTGAAGCAGGGTTCAAGCCGTCATCTGGTACTCTGCAAGAGCTCAACTTCAGAAGTAGCACGAACGTTTGGGGTTATTTCTCTGTTGGGACCGCCGGTGGTCTGCATGAATTTACTGATTCACAGGTAAGTCACTTGACCGCATAAATTTTTTTCTCAATCACACGATCCAAACCTGACAATTTTCATTTGCATCATCCGTTTAATTTTGATAGTTTGGTCATATCTTTGCCCACGGCGCTGATCGTAGCAAAAGTAGGAAGGCTATGATTGTAGCCCTCAAAGAGCTATCTATTCGTGGAGATTTCCGAACCACGGTCAAGTATTTGATCAAGTCAGTTCTTGATTTCTTTCTAGTTTCAGTTTGTGTAAACCTATTAATTTCGTTTCAATTTCTCATTTTTATTTTAGGCTACTCGAGACCGAGGCCTTTGAGTCCAATACCATCACGACAAGCTGGCTTGATACCCTCATCTAAGCCAACATGACCGTTGAACGACCGGATAACACTCTTGCTGTAATCTGTGGGGCTGTCACCAAGGCCCATCTACAGGCCGTAGCTGCATCCGATGAATATAAGCGCATTCTCGACAAAGGTGAAGTGCCCAACAAGAAGTTGTTGAGGACGGCTTTTACCCTGGACTTCATTTACGAGAACAATAAGTATCAGGTTCTTGCCACTCGGTCTGCCGCCGGTCTCTACACGTTATTGTGCAATGGTGGCAAAGTGAGCATTGGACTCCGCACGTTGGCCGATGGTGGCTTGCTCGTTTACTCGATGGTGGATCTCACACTGTTTACTGGCGTGAGGAGGTGGGGTCAGTTTATTTTTATGTTCGTTTTTAGAAAGTGTCAAAGCCCAGATTACAGTTAACTGACTTATGTGCTGTGTATATCATATACTTAGTGCTCTTTGACTCATGGTCAACTCCAAGACTTGCTTCAAGATTCTGAACTACCGTACGGAAGATCGACCGCCATTCTGTCTACTCTGTCTGGTAGAATGCCTGCTAAGCTTGAAGCGTCTATTCGATCAGCTTTGGAGGCTGCCCATACCAAGGGTCCTGAATTCCCCTCCAATCCCTTAAGGAAAATCATGGACTTGTTCCTGGATGACGGGATTTGCCCCCAAGATCGCCAGACCGTCCTCAATACGCTGGCCCCATTGGAGGACGTCATCAACCGCTTCAAGGGTGGTATCAAATCCCATGGCTACTTGACTCTGTCGGAGCTCATGGGCGCTTACTATGCCGTCGAGAGCATTTTCAGCTCCAACCAGGAGGACGATGTCATTCTACAGCTCAGAGATCAAAACCGGGACTCGCTAGATGAAGTCGTTCGATTGGTATTGTCTCACTCAAAGTGCAGCTCCAAGAATCAATTGATTCTTGCTGTATTAGACATAGTCAGCAAAACAGCCTCCCAAGCCGCCGTGGAAACGACTTTCCATGACAGCTTGAGCAAGTTGGCTCAATTAGATTCTAAGGCCGCCGCCAAGGTTGCCCTCAAGGCCAAGGAGGTCTTGATTCATTGCCAACTACCATCGTCAGAAGAGAGAGTTGGACAGATGGAATCCATCCTCAAGACTTCTCTCCAGCCGACCGTCTACGGGGAGGCCAATCGTGTACAGCCTCAGCACTCGTATGAAGTCCTGCGTGAACTTGTTGACTCGAAGTACACTGTATTTGATGTCCTGCCCACCTTCTATGATCATCCCAATCCCTGGGTGGCCTTGGCAGCCTTGGAAGTCTACGTCCGCCAAGCCTACCAATCTTACTCGATCGTTAATTTTGAGTATGAAGAAGGAGATGTCAATGAGAATGAACCGGTGATGGTTTTGTGGCTTTTCCGATTCGTATTAAAGGAGCCTCTCCGCCTTGGACCCCTCGCCAGGGCCTGACCGGTCGTCTGGCCTCGTTCTCAGATCTCACCTACGTCGTAAATCAGTTGCAAGATGAGCCCATGCGATCTGGAGTCATGTTTGGTATCAAAAGCCTCGAGGATCTGGACAAATTCATGTCTAATTACGTACTCTCGAAGTTTCCCGACGTTCAACCCAAACTACTGAATCCCGACCCGGACGGCGAACCTCAGAAAATCCGTCTCGTGGCTGCCGAAGGTACTGACGTTCCCAAGAATTGCGCCAATGTAGTGGTCTCAATACATACCATCGCTACCTTTCAAGCTTTTAGTGATTACCTTCGCCCACGGATCATCAAAGCTAAAGATGACGAATGTCTCAGCAGGCCGTCTGGATCCTCCCCAAGCAGACTCTCCGGTATGCTTGCTGCATTCGCCGCAGTTGCTGGTCTACCGACATCTTCCTCTTCCAGTCCCAGTACCCATCTCAAAGATTCCGGGTTTACCCTTCCGTCAAGGACTGAAGCTACGGAATCAGCTCAACCTTTATCACTTCAGGCCACTACCTCCGAAGTTCCTCTGAGCGCGCATGCACCCAGGCGGAGTTCACGTCCCAGCGGCCGGGGATTACTGCAGAGGATCTCAATCGGGAAGCTACGGATGTCTCTTTAACCCGACCTTCGTCCTTGCCATCTCGTTCAGCCATCTTGCGCCCAGCACCATCTCGCCCCAATCCTCTGAACAGCACCCATCGCACGCGTCACCATTTGGCCCAACCCTTGCTTCTCCGATTCCGCAAGATCCAACGAACCCGGAGATCAAGACACCAGCTCATGAGTCCGTATCTATGGAACCTGTGCATAAAGAACAAACAATGGAACGCGAAGTGGTGTTGTAGTTGTTGTTGTTTTGTGTTTGTTCTAAATATTTTAAATATGTTCCCCGCTGTGTTAGAGTCTCAGCTGTTGCCGAGTCGAGTTTTGCCAAATTCCCAATTCCAATGGCCATGAACCAGTCAGACTCTCACTTGCCCCCCACCCGACAGGACAACACGCTAAAGTCCCCCACCTTCTTCTCCCACACCAACATCCAGGCTCAGCTCCAGACGCTGCTGCTCGCCACCGCCTCCCTCTCGCTCACCATCGACAGCGAGCATCTCGACCAGCTCGCTGCCATCATCCGCAACATCCATCTCTCCAAGCAGCAGGATGCCTTCCTCAAGCATCTCACCAAGTTCATCCAACAGAAGGACGCCGAGATCGAGTCCGTCGCCCGCGGCCACTACCAGGACTTCTTCAGCTCTGTCGACAAGCTGCTCAGCGTCAGGCAGGGCACCATATCACTCAACTCTCACGTCCTCTCCCTCGATCGCTCGCTCCAGTCCTCCGGCACTTCCCTGGCCGCCGTCCGCTCCTCTCTGCTGGACGCCCGCAAGGTGTCCTCCAATATCCAGGAGACCATTGACACCTTGCAGTCATGCCTCAAAGTGCTCGACCTCTCCAAGAAGCTGGGCCAGCAGATCTCGGAGCGCAAGTTCTACTCCGCCCTGCGCTCCCTGGACGAGCTGCAGTTCGTGCATCTCAAGCCTCTGCTCGGATTTGCGGCCTTGGCGGGCTACCTCGGCGAGGCCCTGCCAAACGAAAAGATGCGCATCCCTGAAGAGGTCACCAAGCAGCTCAACTCGTGGCTCTACGACGCACGCCAGCTGAGCCAGCAGCTCGGCCGCCTCGCCCTCGGGGCCCTCAAGCTCAGAGACCGTCGATGGAAGACCAGGAAGGAGCGTCTCAGTTCCCAAGACACGGCCTCCATTGCCCTGCTCGTCAACCTCAACACCCCCGTCGAGAGTGCCGTCAGCGAACGCCATGCTTGTCTTTCCCCTCCCCTCCCCCCTTCCCTCTTTGCATCGCAACTTATTTTGATCTTTCACAGATAACGTGCTGGATCACAGATAACGTGCTGGAATCGGCCGAGGCAAGCTTGATCGATTTCGATCCTCTCTATCTGGCCATCCATATCCACAAGACGCTGGATGCGCGGGAAGAGCTGCAGAAGTCGTTCCGAGATGATCGGCGCGCCCAAGCGCATCTGATTCTGGCCTCCATGGCAGGCAACACCAGTGGCTCGTCGGTATTCACGCTCGACTCCCTGGGCGCACTGGTCGAGCAGATCGTCGGCTTCTTCATCATCGAGGCCCACATCCTCCGGACTACCAGGGCCTTCAGAGACGAGAACGACGTGGATGCCCTCTGGCAAGAGCTGTCCGATCTCATCATCCAGATCGTCCGTCAAGGCCTCGCTGGTTGTAAGGACCTCGACATGCGCTTGGGCGTCAAAACTAAACTGCTCCTGTTCTCTCAAACCATGGAAGTAAGCTCTTCCACATGCACTCTTTTCTCATCAACAAGCCTTGGTCATGACTTAATAATAAGATTTCTGTGATAAAAAAAAGTCATACAACTATTCCGTCACACAATTCCACGAGCTTTTTGGTTGGCGAGCGAGTACACGGACCTGCTGTTCAAGAAATTCTCCGTCGAGTTTAGGCAGTTTATTCAGGAGGACGACCACCAGCCGATGCAGGTGAACAACGAGGACGAGTTCTCCAAGGTGGTGGACGTGAGCTTTTTGCCCCCGAAGGGCCAGTGGACAAGGACCGAGCTGGCCAAGTTGAGTCGTGCCCCTCTCCTCTCGGCCCTGTCCTCAAGCTGAGCCGATGTTTCTTCATCTCAACTTTTTTTTTCTCCTTCTAGACAGAGCTTTCCCGCCGCCCTGCCGTTCTCCCAAGCGTACCTCTTGTGCTGTATCCATGTCCGCAACTACGTGTCCAAGCACCGTGCGTGCTGCGAATCGGTCACGCGAGATGCGGACGACTCGATCCGCAAAGTAAGCCTGTCCTTCCCTATGCTGCTTTTAGTTTCCTCGCCCAGCTCGCGTGTCTGTAGCTCATCCTGAAATCATCATTTTTTTTTTCTTTGGTGATCAAGTCCTTGGATTCTTTGTTGATCTCCCATGTCGGCTTGCACATGTTTAATCAACTGAACCAAACTAAAAACCTATCGCAACTGGCGCAGATCGTCATTAATACCTTGTTCTTCTTGACGGCCTGTGATGGATTGGAGGCCATCCTGACCCAACTAAGGTGAGTCCGTGGCATCCATCAGCTGCACCTCTGCTGTGAAACTGAATGGGAAACGGACGATATATCGTATGATTGTGACAGAGTGAGTGCGAGGTTTATCACGCCGGAACTGGAGGCCAAGGGGATGTTTAGCAAGTTACTGAAGACGGTGGAGCAGAAGATCCTGGGGGAGATCCAGGAGATGATCCAGGATTTCTTTGAGCTGTCGGAGTACGACTGGCGGCGGAAGAGCCCGATGGAGGTGAGCGAGCCCCTGGACGCGGAGGGCGTGCGGGTGAACGAGCAGGAGACTAGCATCTACCTCCGCGAGTGTCTCAGCTTCATCGACACGCTCATCGACAACGTGCTGGTGCTCACGCCGCGCGAGTTCAAGGAGAACATTTTCTTTGGCGCATGGCGGTTCATCGGCAAGCGGCTGAAGGTACATCTTTTTCCCTCCCTTCTTTCTTTCTTTTTTTTCTTTTTTTCTTTTCTCATCCGGAATGTTTCCGATCAAACAGATGCCGAGTGGCATGTAAAATTCCAAAACATGTGCGAGAAGTTCGATCAAGGCTTGAAGAAGCGAGGCGTGACCAGAGTCACGTTCAAGATATGTCGAAAGGAGCAATACCTGACATACTTTACCCTGGGGAAAAACGCTGAAACAAGGAACTGGGAAGAAGTGGTCGCCATTCGTGACATCAAGCCTGCTTTGGCTTTCCAGTTGGAGTTATCTCGATTGTCTAACTTCCATGTCACCCCCTGCCCTACCGAGAACAGGCAGATTCACATCTACTATGCCAAGGGTAAAGAAAATTCGGCCGACTCGACATTCTTTGTGAGGACAATGTAAGTTTCTCGAGTTCATTTTCCTCCATCCTTTTTTTCGGAGAAAGGCAAATGGTAATTTGATTTTAATTTCTGGTTTATTTTTATCCATGGATGTCACTTTAGTGTTCCACCTGGGCGCATCAAAGGCTCGATCAAAGTGGCGGATTATCTGGTCGCTGAAGCCGAGAGGCTATTGAACGATGCTCTGAATGCGTGTGTCCGCAACGAGAGGGGGTGTCGATGTCAATCACGTTACCCTCAACTTTGTGACAACCGCAAGCTCCCGCTTATCTGCTCCTCCACCCTGCCTGCCGACCAGCTCGACCCCTCCACACCAACTTTTGTCGACAATCTCAGGGCCATCGGGACTGCCGCCACTAACTGGTCTCCTTGCCCCAAGAAGGTCGCCTTCAAGGCCCTTTTGTGAGGCACTCATCAACCTTTGGCGCCAGGCTTAGAACATCGTCCTGGCTGTCGACATGGAAAACGTCGGGGTTCCCTTGGACTCCCTCAACACCCTTGCTCGGTACGCCATCCTTGTCATCCGTCCAACACAAAAACAGCAGTCCAAGTGGGTGCAAAGAGCTGGCTAGTGCAGTTGTAGTGAATGGGCCGCCCCATTGTCCACACGCAAGCTCAGCGCAAAGCAAGCAACAACCGGAACAGCATTCCAGCACCCGGACCATCAATCTCCCCGCCTGTCTGTCAGTCACCATTGCACTGCTTGAGTCGCAGGCTGTTTGCCTTCCCTCGTTAGATTTGTTCTGTAATGGGACCCATCCCTCACTCCACTTCACGAGTTGGTCTCCCACATGGGCGCATTCTGGCCTCTCGCCCAACCACACTATTCATTCCATTTCTGAACGTCCTCCTGCCAATTTGAATATTCTTAAGTTAGCCATATCAAGGCCGCTCTAGTCAATTTCTCCAAGCCCCTGAACGATCCAACTTTGTCTGCCACTACGCAAGCCATGGCAGGAAAACTCATTTACAGCCTTGTCGACTTAGTTGGTCCAAATCGCCTCGAAGCACATGAAGCCTTCAGACTCTTTGCAAGGTACTGACATGACTTCTAACCAAGCTGGCTGTGCTTTAGGTGTTGCTATGTCACACCCTTATTCCATATTCATTCATTTGTCGAGTTCCATCCTGATGAATTTCTAAATAATCATACAGGCCCGTCATCAGGAAGCGATAACACTCTCAGTGGCAGCACACATGCCCCCAAAGGGCGCATGCAATCCGGTAGCCAAAGAAAGCCTGGTATTGACAAAAACGCCCGTTCCAAGAGCACGCTGAACCCTCATGCCGGTAATTTTCAACCTGGCGGATTGTCTGCCATCGCCAGTGTCGGCAACAGTTCATCGATCTTGGCTTCACGTTCAATTTGCTCATTTTGTCAATGTTTGTTAAATTCTTCAGATGGATGTTGACACCGAGGTTCTAGTTACGCCTACCCCTGCTCAAACTCAATTCAACCACGAGTTCTTGTGGAGACCCGCCTCCATATCGGCGAGCTTCCTGATAACGCTGGGGCCTTTGCTCGCCTCACCGGGCTTAATAATGCCAGAGGATTTGCTTTGCCGGGCAGAAACACTCTTTCTAACAATCACCTGGCTCAACAATTAATACAGAAGCAACAAATGCAGTTCTTAAACAACGACTTTTCCGGGCTTGGCACCCTCAGCGGCCTCAATGACCTTTAGGCCACCGTCCAGCAGCAAGCGTTACAGGTCGTCCAAATGCAAGCCGCGTTGCAGGCTGCCCAAAATCAAGGTACCCATGCTAGTGTCCCCAGGTTCACCCCTGTGGACGTCATGTCACCATTATCCAAGTCTTTGCAAATCCAGCAACAACTGGAGTTGTTACGCCACCAACAGGAGGCTCTCATGAACCGTTTTGGCAATCTGCACACTAACACACCGCCCGATCGCTCTAAACCCGTTCATCGACGTGGCCAAAGCGCCCAAGTTGGAGGCGGTCAGAGTAACGCCAGCAACGCGTTTGGAGCCATGGGGCGATTCGGACTAGATGGTGCCAGTGCGTTCAATCAAGGCATTGTTGGTAACAACAACTTGCAAACTCCCTGGCCAATGGAGGCGCCGTCGTCACAGTGTTCAAGTAAGTTCAAACGCTGG
Source organism: Puccinia coronata f. sp. avenae (assembly GCA_002873125.1). Taxonomy (NCBI): domain Eukaryota; kingdom Fungi; phylum Basidiomycota; class Pucciniomycetes; order Pucciniales; family Pucciniaceae; genus Puccinia; species Puccinia coronata. The sequence goes on along the minus strand of PGCI01000480.1, from coordinate 34,041 downwards.
TTCCAATAACCATCAACAGTTAGGCTTTCCAGGTCAGAACTTCCAGTTTCCGCCAGCTTCCTTTTCTAGCTCCACCTGGAGCTCAAGGTCACCGCCGCAGTCACAGCAAAGCGAGTAGAATCTCCAATATTGGTGGATTCAACATGGGTTTGTCAAGTTTAGCATACACATCTTCTCCATGCTCTGTACTGATTTCATCGTTTGCATTTCTGTGATCTAGATTTCGGTGCACAAGCTTCCACAGATCTCAATCAAGCTCAGATCCAATTTCAACAGCTGGCCCACTTCCGAGCAGCTTCGCGTGACACCCGCGCTCCATCCTTTGGTTTCCCAACTCCGATGAACTTAGAACTCGGTCAATCTAATGTCGGGCAGGGCAGTCAACAAATGGGCACATCAGCATTCGCGGAACTAAGCCCGCAAGCAGCAGCAGCAGCCCCTCTCCTTCTTTGGCCGATGGATCCCGCTCCACAAGATCCTCTAGGGCACCACCACTAGGTAGATATCAAGGGCAAGCTGTACTCTGCCAATTCCTCAGCTGGACTCGGATGCGTCCAGGACCTTGGCGCTACTCAATCCTTCAAACCCAAACCAGGCTAGTCTGGAGAAGCCCATGCTGAGAAAAAATTGACAACAAAACATTCAGTTTCAGCCATGTGGCTAATTGAGCGTTCTTTTCTTTCTGTATGCTTTTTTTCAGGTCATTCTGGATGTTGAGCGTGAGTGCACTTGTTTGAGCTGTATCTCCCCGCGTCACACCCCATGAGCCCCTCCTCAATCTGGTTCCCTCTGCCATCAGCCTTCCTCGCTCTTCACTTTCCCTGTACCCAATCTGACTCCCAATCATTCCAGTCATCAATCAATCGAAATCTGTGTCACGCACCCGCTCATCTCCCTGATGAACCTCAAGCCTTCCTCGCCGCCTTTCCTGCCTCTTATCTGCAGATGATAGAGCATCTCGATGACTCTTTCCCCTGATCCAAGAGCGGCTTGCCTCAGATCCGTCCTGCCAGCTCAGCTCATCACCAATCTATACAGAGACAACAGAATAGTCCCGACGTGATCAGATCGCTTATTAAGGAGTCCGGTTCCTACCAGATGACAAATCCAATCACATCACTCCCACACTCAACCAACTCCGTCACTCACAACATGCTAATTAGGATTGGCATGCTCTGCTCTTTTGTCCGTTTCCACCGTCGCCACTATCCACTCTTCCATCTCATGAAACTCCAGATGGAAGCTCTTCACCAGGGCAGAGGCCAACTCGTAGCTCAAACTCTGAGTAGCAAGGAAGCTGCCAAACTACTACGCAATCTCGTCAACCGGCTTGTCTAGGGTAACCATACCCAGCATCTCAACATCATTATTTGCCACCCCACTTTGGCGCCCTCTTCGATAGACCCAACTCCAGCAAACCGAGCAATGATGATGACTTTGTCGACGTTCAACTCTCTGAATCTGAAAAACAGTACGTCAGCCAAATCAAAGTGGGCAATGATCATCCAGAGAATCAACTCGGCCGCTACCTCAACAACCTCCAGAGAATCAACTTGGCCGCTACCTCAACAACCTAGAGTCCACCACAAGGAGAATCAGAGGGCACCGAGCTCCTGGTGGGGCAAGGAGATTGCGGAGCTTGCCATCAAGGATCTGAAGCGGACGGGACAGCTTGTCCGCGGGGATGGATACCTGGCCAAATTCTCACCAAATACCTGGTGTGAGCCAAATTGAGTCGATCCTCCCGGTCAGCCAAATTGAGTCGATGCTCCCGTTGGACTCCTTTTCCAGACGACACTCTTGAGTCTATCCCGCTATGAGCACCATTGAGTCCCTGTGAGAGGCTATCCCACTGCCCAACCTCAGCAAGCGTGAAGCAGGCGTGCAGGCCATTATCAACACCCTTCTTGACCAGGTACCTGGCGCGAACAACTCAAGTCCATGATTCCTTTCGACGCAATTCCTAGTCTCGACAAGATTGAGTCCCTTGCCAATATGAGCCAAATCCAGGCCCTGATTCCCCAAGCCGAGGCCATACTCCCTCAAACCGAGGCCATACTCCCTCAAGCCGAGGCCATGCTCCCTCCAATCGAGGCCGTGGCTCATCATCTTCCGACCCTCCGCAGTGTCAGGGCGGCATCGTCTTGATTGCCCGGCACAGGAAGCATTGCAACGGCCTTTGGAGAGCTCGCCTGACAAACCCAGGCAGTGGCCAGTCGTTGCACGTCTTGGAAGCTGTGGGTCGGATGGGCAGCTACGGCTATCTGCTTGGCAACGAGGGCTCTGCCTACTACGTTGGCCACCAGACGATCAAGGATCTTTTGGCCTTCGTCGACCGCCACCAAGAGCCACGCAAAGCTAGCAATAAGATCCGGAGCGAGGAGGATGACCTACAAGTTACAATCACTACAAACATTAGTAATTTCACCTAAAGAAAAAACTACTGTTTGGGTTAAGCAAATGTACTTTTCAACAAATGCTCAGTAAAAAACTGAGCAAACTGAGCATGCTCAGCAAATCCCCAAAGTTGCCATAATGTATAAAATCATTTCTGCTCAGTTTCTAAAAAAAAAAAAAATTGCTGAGCATGCTCAGTAAGCTTATTTTTCACTTCTGACCATTTTCTGTAAATTGGGTATATTTTTGCCATCCATTTTACATTTTCTTTCTGGGCAGAGTTGCAAATGTTTGTAGTGAATGACAGGAAGCGGCGATCGAGCGCTCCAGTCTGATGGGTCTAGTGCGGGCGCACTTCCAGATCGACCGGTCGGCCAACTTAATGGCCGCGGTCTACTCCATCCCCTCCGAGCATGAGCGAAAGCTCAAGATTGCCGAGCTGTCGCGCCTCGTCATGCGCGCGGCATTCGGCGCCCAGCAAGACACCTTCGCACACAATCCTCGAGCGCGCCGCCGATCGACTGAGCAAACTGGTTCGTGATCTGTGTACGCTCTACGAGTTCAAGCCGCAGCAGATGGTCCTCTGCTTGGGCGGTGGCATGTGGTCCCACCCCCAATTCAAAGTCCTTGTGCTCCACACCATGCAATCTAAATGGCTCGCTTTTGCCATAGCTATGTAAATGTCCTCTCAGGTACTTTGTTTTTGTTGTAATAATCTACTTGTAACTGACCTTTATCTTTTGCACCCTCCCTTCCTTCCTTAGCTGCCCGTGTGAGGTAATTTATCTGTAGCCTGGTCCTTTTTATTTCTTCACAACTTTTGTGCTTTTTTATTTACGCAGGTTTACTTGGCAGTTATTTCAGTCTGACAAACCACTTGTCTGATAGCCAACCATCATACATTTGTACGACATACTCTTGAATGCCATGCAACACTTGAAATTAATCCTCACCTTGCGATTTTCTTTGTTCTGCATTTTACAGTGACAATATTTATCAGGAATTACTCATCTTTCATGTACTTGGGTGTTATCATTCTTTGGAATATCATTCACTGAACCAACCATGTTGTACGAGAGTGTTTGTTCTATTATCTTCTAATCATCTGTTGGAAGCAATCTGCTGACTCACTTGGTGTTGGCACGGCACAGGCGAGCAAGGCGAGCAAAAAGAAGACGTCCAGATCTTGATCATCACCAATCTACAGAATGGCAGTGCCAAGACCAGACAGCGTTCCGCTGTGTCCTGCTTGAAGGTCAATTTTCCTCCTCGATTGTGTTTTTTTTTACATTTAAACTGAGGTTTCCCCCATATGCCTCCTCATTTGCTCAAGATTCTTCCCCCATTCCCCCCTCGGGTTCTAACACCCATCCTACGAGCTCCGGCATGCCTGGTGCCCCAGTCATGAGTCAAGCTTGCAGCTCTTCACGGCCCCTATCGACACCCGTATGACGGCGATCTACTGTCCCAAGTTGTCAAAATCATGGAAGGAGCAGCTCCAATTGGCGGGGGAGAAGGAGAAGATGCGCATGATCAGGAATGAGCACAAGGATGGGCGCAATGCGAAAAGCGTCCTGGACAACCACGGCATCAAGCCCGATTCAATAATTCAACGTCCTTTTTAACCTTCTATCTCTTGTCTTCCGCTTGCCCTCCCCAACAGACCCACCTCAAAGAAAGTAATTGCCTTAAATGTCTTGTTTTATTACCCCGCCACTAGTCATTTGCTCAGTCCAGCCTTTCTGTAAGTTGTCCTTAACACACTCTCCCTCCGGCCATTATATCTTTTCAACCAGTGCTTGCTCTTACTCATCCTGCGACTCTTGTTTTTTTTCCTGCCGACACAGGTTCTCCTTTTTTCTAAAAAAATAAGCAGATCTTTCCCCTTGTGCATCTCCCCAAAGACGTTCCTCTTGGTATGAGTCACTTATCGTTGAATCAGTCTCACGTGGCCTCGTCAGGTTTCAATGATCTTGCAGCGTCCATTGATGCCCTCCCCCTCGACGTGGTCAAGATCTCCTTGGCGTTGGCGGTATCTTCATTGGCCGCCCTGGCCCTGTTGGCCATCAACACAGCCGCACAAAAAGCAAAACCGACTTCTTGGATTTGGCTGACTCGGTACGCATCACATGTTTTGTTCATCTTGAAACTTCGAGGCTTGGGCTAAGATCAAGAGTTCATTATTCCCATGTATCATTATATCCTCTCCTCAAGACCACTCAACTGGGTACCTCACCCGAAATGAGTTCTGTAAGATCTTTGGCCCTGTGCCTTTTGCTTTCCCTGTACTCATCCATTGCACACCTTGTTCACAGCGTTTGGAGCAGAAACGAGCTGAGCACGAATTGCAGCGAGCTGAACAAAAGCGCGCCTTTGCGGTACAAGTGAGTCCTTTGCGAACCATGAAGCTTCTCCGGCCTATATCCGTCTGACTTTTGCACGCAACCTTTTAGATGCGTGCCCTGGAAGCCCAGCACAAATCCAAGGCACAAGAACTCCTTGGTGCAGCTGCTTCTGCCCCCACCACGCCGCCTCCCTATGATAGCGAGGTCGATCACATCCTCCCGGAACGATCTCGGGGTTGGCAGGAGCCTGATTACCGCCAGCGGCAGTAGCAGTTCAGGCAAGATCTTTGTGACAATGGCTATACTGATCAGCAAGTTTGGAGCGAATAATTACCTTGGCCTGGATCTCGGTGCTGATTAAGACGAGGATCAAGAAAAGAAAACAGTGAGTTTAAAATACTTGCAGTTGTTCAGATACGAGGCGGAGGAAAAAACAGCAAAGAGATTGAGCATGTAGCGGACCCTCTGATCGGAGGAGGGATTGAGTGGGAGAGGCTGGTCACTAGGATAACGCAGTCAAATAAGACAAGGTGGGGAGGCCGTCCTGGAGGGAGCTGAGCCAGAACTCGGTGAGCCGGTTGAGGTAGGCCAAAATGCCATAACAGTCCCGTCAAACAAACCTAAGATTAAAGCCTGTTAGTTGAGAAGATCTTGATCGCCGCTGCATGGTGGTAACTGTAACAGGGTGACTCACCAGTCTGGCTGTAGGGTAATTAGTTTTTATATTGCATCGGGTCCTTTGACCGAGATTGCATCGACGACAGCCGGGATTGCATCAACAAAGACCAAGATTATATCAACTAGGAGCGTGTTTGCATCAAGCAAACCCGGTGTTGTGTTGACTAGAGCCAAGGTTGCATCGGGCCATACCGATGAAATCTCGCGACTGCCGATCCAAAGGGGGTGTGAGGTGATATTGAGTCGACCATTATGTTGGTGATGGCTGATGCAAAGTTGGTCCGGGCTGATGTTGAGTCGGGGGGCCTTTGTGTTGGTTTGCACCCTGGTCGACGCAACATCAACCAAGGGTTGCGTCGGTGGGGTAGCCGGCGACGTGATATCGCTAGTGGGCCATGTCAAATCGGACCTTGTTGACGCAATCTCTGGCACCGCCGATGTAACATTGCAAGGCAGTCACATCGGACGCTCATACCAATGTAACATCGGCTCAAACCGTCCGACATAACCGCGGATGTAGCCAACCGATACAATCGTCTTGGCAGTGTCTCGGTGAGCAGGTACACCCTCTTCACCGAGCTGTCTCGGTGAGCAGGTACACCCTGCTCACCAAGCTGTCTCGGTGAGCAGGTACACCCTGCTCACCAAGCTCTCTAGGTGACAACTTGGTGAGCAAGGTGCACCTGTTCACCGAGCTGTCTCGGTGAGCAGGATGCACCTGTTCATCAAGCTGTCTTGGTGAGCAGGGTGCACCTGTTCACCGAGCTGTCTTGGTGAGCAGGGTGCACCTGTTCACCGAGCTGTCTCGGTGAGCAGGTACACCCTGTTCACCGAGCTGTCTCGGTGAGCAGAGCGTACTGCTCACCGAGCTGGCTTGGTGAGCAGGTACACCCTGCTCACCGAGCTGTCTCGGTGAGCAGGTACACCCTGCTCACCGAGCTGGCTTGGTGAGCAGGTACACCCTGCTCACCAATCTGGCTTGGTGAGCAGGTACACCCTGCTCACCGAGCTGGCTTGGTGAGCAGGTACACCCTGCTCAACGAGCTGGCTTGGTGAGCAGGTACACCCTGCTCACCAAGCTGGCTTGGTGAGCAGGTACACCCTGCTCACCAAGCTGGCTTGGTGAGCAGGTACACCCTGCTCTCCGAGCTGTCTCGGTGAACAGGTACACCCTGCTCACCGAGCTGTCTTGGTGAGCAGGGTGTAGCTGCTCACCAAGCTGTCTTGGTGAGCAGGTACACCCTGTTCACCGAGCGGTCTCAGTGAGCAGGGTGTACCTGCTCACCAAGCCAGCTCGGTGAGCAGTACGCTCTGCTCACCGAGACAGCTCGGTGAACAGGTACACCCTGCTCACCGAGACAGCTCGGTGAGCAGTACGCTCTGCTCACCGAGACAGCTCGGTGGACAGGTACATCCTGCTCACCGAGACAGCTCGGTGAGCAGGGTGTACCTGCTCACCAAGCCAGCTCGGTGAGCAGGGTGTACCTGCTCACCAAGCCAGCTCGGTGAGCAGGGTGTACCTGCTCACCAAGCCAGCTCGGTGAGCAGGGTGTACCTGCTCACCGAGACAGCTCGGTGAACAGGTGCACCCTGCTCACCGAGGTGCACCCTGCTCACCGAGCTGTCTCGGTGAGTAGGGTGTACCTGCTCACCGAGCTGTCTCGGTGAGCAGGGTGTACCTGCTCACCAAGCTGTCTTGGTGAGCAGGGTGTACCTGCTCACCGAGCTGTCTCGGTGAGCAGGGTGTACCTGCTCACCGAGCTGTCTCGGTGACACTACAAACATTTGTAATTTCACCCAAAGAAAAAACTACTGTTTGGGTTAAGCAAAATGTTAACTTTTTTCAACAAAATGGCTCAGTAATAAAAATTGAGCAAAACTGAGCATGCTCAGCAAAATCCCCCAAAGTTGCCATAATGAATAAAAATCATTTCTGCTCAGTTTCTAAAAAAAAAAAAATTGCTGAGCATGCTCAGTAAAGCTTATTTTTCACTTCTGACCATTTTCTGTAAAATTGGGTATATGTTTTGCCCATCCCAATTTTACATTTTCTTTCTGGGCAGAGTTGCAAATGTTTGTAGTGTGAGCAGGGTGTACCTGCTCACCGAGCTGTCTCGGTGAGCAGGGTGTACCTGCTCACCGAGCTGTCTCGGTGAGCAGGGTGTACCTGCTCACCGAGCTGTCTCGGTGAGCAGGGTGTACCTGCTCACCGAGCTGTCTCGGTGAGCAGGGTGTACCTGCTCACCGAGCTGTCTCGGTGAGCAGGGTGTACCTGCTCACCGAGCTGTCTCGGTGAGCAGGGTGTACCTGCTCACCGAGCTGTCTTGGTGAGCAGGGTGTACCTGCTCACCGAGCTGTCTCGGTGAGCAGGGTGTACCTGCTCACCGAGCTTTCTCGGTGAGCAGGGTGTACCTGCTCACCGAGCTTTCTCGGTGAGCAGGGTGTACCTGCTCACCGAGCTGTCTCGGTGAGCAGGGTGTACCTGCTCACCAAGCTGTCTCGGTGAGCAGGGTGTACCTGCTCACCGAGCTGTCTCGGTGAGCAGGGTGTACCTGCTCACCGAGCTGTCTCGGTGAGCAGGGTGTACCTGCTCACCGAGCTGTCTCGGTGAGCAGGGTGTACCTGCTCACCGAGCTGTCTTGGTGAGCAGGGTGTACCTGCTCACCGAGCTGTCTCGGTGAGCAGGGTGTACCTGCTCACCGAGCTGTCTCGGTGAGCAGGGTGTACCTGCTCACCGAGCTGTCTCGGTGAGCAGGGTGAGCTGTCTCGGTGAGCAGGGTGTACCTGCTCACCGAGCTGTCTCGGTGAGCAGGGTGTACCTGCTCACCGAGCTGTCTCGGTGAGCAGGGTGTACCTGCTCACCGAGCTGTCTCGGTGAGCAGGGTGTACCTGTTCACCGAGCTGTCTCGGTGAGCAGGGTGTACCTGTTCACCAAGCTGTCTCGGTGAGCAGGTACACCCTGCTCACCGAGCTGTCTCGGTGAGCAGGTACACCCTGCTCACCGAGCTGTCTTGGTGAGCAGGTACACCCTGCTCACCGAGCTGTCTCGGTGAGCAGGTACACCCTGCTCACCGAGCTGTCTCGGTGAGCAGGTACACCCTGCTCACCGAGCTGTCTCGGTGAGCAGGTACACCCTGCTCACCGAGCTGTCTTGGTGAGCAGGTACACCCTGCTCACCAAGCTGTCTTGGTGAGCAGTACGCTCTGCTCACCGAGACAGCTCGGTGAACAGGTGCACCCTGCTCCCCAAGACAGCTTGGTGAACCTGCTCACCAAGCTGTCTTGGTGAGCAGGGTGTACCTGTTCACCGATGTACCTGCTCACCGAGCTGTCTCGGTGAGCAGGGTGTACCTGTTCACCGAGCTGTCTCGGTGAGCAGGGTGTACCTGTTCACCAATCTGTCTCGGTGAGCAGGGTGTAAGGTACACCCTGCTCACCGAGCTGTCTCGGTGAGCAGTACGCTCTGCTCACCAAGACAGCTTGGTGAACAGGTGCACCCTGCTCACCGAGTTGTCTCGGTGAGCAGTGGCACCCACCCTGCTCACCGAGTTATCTCGGTGAGCAGTGTCACCCACCCTGCTCACCCAGTTATCTCGGTGAGCAGGGTGGGTGCCACTGTGCAACGAGATAACTTAGGGAGAAGTGGCACCCACTCTCCTGATTATCTTGGTGATCAATTGATCGGTTGACATCAACCGATTAAACATTTCCATTGGTTGATGTCAACCAATGGAGCTGTTTCATCGGTTGGAAAATCACCGATTCAAAGTTGAATCGGTGATTTTCAAACCAATGGATGATGCCTTGGTGCCTGGCACCCAAGGCAACATTGATTGGGTGTCAACCAAGGAAATGATTTCCCTTGGTTGACACCTCAAGCATCTTTACATCGGAGGACCCTCACCAATTTTAAATCAGATGAGGGATTGCCTCGGTTGGGCCAAAACTGAGTTTGCCTTGGATGGCTAATATAGACTCGGATGCTGCCATCCGAGTTTGGTTTTCTGGCAGTGCAACTCACCAGGAGGGTTGCAGCCTGCTCCAAGGGGGGTCACAGCCTGCCCCGGGAGCTGGGAGAAACCTTCTGTCCAATAGGTTCACAACGTGCTTGGTGAGCAGGTTGTGATGAGTTGCATGTTGTTTGCTTTAGGGACAGAGCTACAGCAAAGCTTCTTGATGTACCTTGTCAGCAAGTGACACAACTTTTTTTTGTGGTGACTCGTGTGATCCAATATTTCATTTGGGCGAAAAATTTTCATTTATTATCATTGCCCTCACATCTCAGGCTAAACTCTCCAATTTTTTCAGATTTTTTCAAACAATATTAAAGGTTTTTGAAAATCTGCCATAAATGAAATCAATTGTATAAATTGCAAATAGTTTTAAATTCAATTTATTTTTTCAGATGCATTCTTTTGAACCCATTTTGCACCCCTGAACCAAGACTTGTGAATTGAAGCATGTTGGTTGGTCTACTAGATTTCAAAAAAATGTGCCGGATCTTTCTGGAGAGGCACTGTACTCCTTTCCTTGGGGAACTCTATTCATCTCATCATCATATTCATTCTTCCTTTGATCTTCATCATCTTAAAGATTTACTTGTTCCTCAAAATCATCTTGTCAATTGCGCAGTTCTCTGCTACCACCCAACACCTGATAATTTGTCTTTCAGATTATCACTTCACCTCCAGAATCTCATTTGGCATTCAATCATCTTTGCAACTGTATCTCCATGACCTATCCCTTTTTTTTCTTTTCATGTTAGGTGATGATGTTTTATTTTAGTTCTGTTATCACTGTTATCTTCTTTCCTCCTTCCACACTCTTGTCTTATCTCAACAGCCAGACCGTGTTTGCCCTTTAGGTACATTTCTATTTTTCTTTTATGATGTGCTGAGTTGAGGTTTGTCAACCCAATTCATCCTCTTTAAACAAAAGATAATGGCTCCAGTATCTTTGGTTTGATCAGACCAAAGAACCATCAGAGCTGGGCCAGCTGAGCTTGGCTGGCTGCTCATCCAGCTCTATATACATAGATCAATGCCTATCACCAGGGGAGAATTTATGGCACTGGCATGCCAGTGCCACTCCATGTGTTTATACTGCAACCCGGTGCCAATGATCCTATGTGTCAGTTCCATATGAACCTGAAATGATGTTGATGTGGGTTAAGATAATTGGTAAAACTCTTCTGAAGTGAACCACAAAGCAGGCTGATGTTAAAATGATCAAAATTGTAACTTAATGATGAATAAATCCACAAACTATGTAGAACTCAGGCAGAACTTTGGTCAATCTTCTGACTTTTTGAATTTTCATATGGTCCAATCATCATTGGGCCATTTCAAAAAACCATCTTGAATAACCATAAAAAAGTCTTTCCATTCATTGTGTACAAAGAAATAAGCTGATGAACAAGTCCATACCAACCATCATGAATAATTTCATGGATTTTTCAGGGCAATTTCCATCTAAAACTCTTAAAAATATCTTTTGTACCCCTAGAATATCAAAAAAAATGTACAACAGTGTTTTGAGGAATGCGTCGACCCACTCCAACCGCCAGAGTCCCAGAAAGGACATTGGTGTTACCTTTGCCAACTTCCAAAATCTACGCCATTGGTTCTCAGGGGGTTCCTTCTGGGACCCAAAGGAGGAGGCGTATTGGACGGAAGCGGAGTCTGTTTTGGCCATCTTTGAAAACCATCCTTCCTTGCAAAAGTCCATGGGATATGATCCGAAGTGCCTTGCGGCTACTTCTGAGATCAGGCCAACCATCCAAGATCGCCGTGTCCCAAGCAATGGGAGGGTTCCTGTCCCAGAAGGTTTGGCACATCATCTTCCTGGTTTTTTGTGGCATCAGGTGGCGGAAATAAGCTTTACGCGGAAAGATTCTGTTTGTGTGAACTCATGGATTCTTGTGAGTCTATCTAAGTGTTGTGACATGTATAGCTGACTTGATGAGCTAAGAAGATTCCTGTTTTTGTTTGTACAATACAAAACTAGTTCCAAAACTCTAACCGCACTGGACAGACCAGTCTTGTACGCGTGGATGGACTGTGGGAGGCTTGTAAGCAGGGGAGGTCAATGATTTTTCTTTGCATCACACCATTTGAGACGGGGGGCATCAGCAAATTCTATCAAATGCGGGAGGTATGCAAGGGGGGGGAGGGCAAGTTCATTGGAGCCAAAGTGTGTTTTTATTTTCTGATTTGATTGGCTGGTGTTGGAGACTGAGTGGGTTTATTTGCAGAACTTTCTTGCTTGCGTGAATGTGCAGCATGATTGCCATAGAGGCAATTGTGCAGTTGCATTGAGCAGGAGGCGACAGCTTGAGCGGCAGAGTACTGGCGCTATGGTTGGGGAAGTGAAGCACACAGACGACACAAACTATGTAATTAACTCTGCAGGGTTGTCTTCAACGTCAAGACCTTGAGTGTTTGCAGGTGTGCCAATGCAGCCGGTCGATGGGCAGACTCAACTGCGAGGTCTGCAGGAGGGGCTTTCGAAGTGGAACTTGGCAGGGACTAGTAGCGGACTGCCAATGCCAGTTGATGAGTTGGATGCCAGCCTCTTGTGATCTGGAACTTTGCGCTTGAGTTGTGGCGTGTTTTGAAAGAATCTCTGGCTGTATTGTGCCATTTTCATTTTTGCCAATTCATTGCTCTCATGAGCTCTCATGGTGTTCTTTTTCACCTGTGCCTTTTTTTTGCAATATAAACTTTTGCCGGTCTCGTTCCTGCATTGTACTTTTTTACTGTGTGGCTTGTGGCAACGCCCGGGTTGGGTTTGCAGTTGAAAGGCTTTGTGGCTCTTTCAGTTGGGTGGAGGATGGCTCTTTGGCATCCAGTCGTAGGGCGATGCATATTTGGTGTCTCATATGGGGGCAGACAGCAAGGGGGCAGCAAGGAGATGTACTGCAATTGTATTGGGGGGGTTTCTGGGAGTCGCCCTGTGGACGCGCATGTGGCAACACAGGACTGATGATGGGATGCTTATGAGCGGTAGAGGTAGCTGACGTACATCCTGGGCTACGGATTGGCAATGTGTTGGCATATGACTGCTCCCGAAGAAGGGGGCTGCTTCTGGGACGGCTGGGGTTGCCTGCAGATCAGAGGCACCCCAAAGCTGTACAATTCTGAACATTGTGCACCCACGGTGTATAAGTCCATAATTGGTTCTTTCACATACAGTATGCATATATAAAAAGTACATATGTGTGTAATGTGCATCTGTGACACGTGGATGTGGCCAATTCTTACGGGTACTTGGTTCAAGGTGAAGGAGTAGGAATTTAGGGGTACTCCCAGTGAGGGACCCTACATTGATTTACATGAGGATTTAGAATATGACATAATATTCTAAGTTATCCTCAAGGTTTAGAAGTTATTAGTATTTTTTGTAAAAAGTATTTGTTATTTCAATTCATTACTTATTTTTATGGTGCCAGGACTTTGCTAATTCTTTTGAATAAAAGTAAGCAAACTAAGTTTTTATGCATTATTAATCATATCAATGGTTCTTAGTAATAATGTCTCTTTTTATTTGTTTGTATGTTACTTTTGTCACATTGGCTCTGACATAGTAGCAAGCTGACAAGTCTGAATAGACTAGGGAAGAGCTTAATCTTTAAGAGAGCAGGAATAACATAACCAGGCAGAGCCGCAGTCTCTTCATCCTGAGAAACAGGAGAAGGTACAGTCAGGGACTGCCTTATTTTTTATGCCAGAGGCAAAGGATACTTATATAAAAACCTGTGTGGATGAAAAGCTCCACAGAACTAAGATGAAGATGGTGATCTTTCCAGGATGGATGATGATTGTGCCTCTTTATGATGAAGAGAAAGAGAAGAAAGAAAGGGGGTAATAAGATCAAGAATCAGCCCAGTAGTGACCTAGATGGCCAAGGCACGGTTCCATGCAATCAACTGCGCCAGCACCAGGAGGAGCACAAGGGTCACTTGATCATCATGCCTTCTATTGCGGCTCTATTGGATCAAACTTGAAGAAGAGAATTCAATCAACCGCTCAAATTACGGCTTTGGGAGACCAACCAATTTGATGAAGATGCACTCAAGAGATAATTCTTTTCAAAATCATCATGCGTGTGGAGTGTGAGAAAGGAGCGCTGCGCCAAGTGCTGCCCTTCACTGCAAATGGTGCCCTGCAAAGAAAACACAGTGCTTTACTGACCACACTCCGCATGCACACTCACCTTGCCAGACACAGCATGAGCACACCCCCCAAGCTCACACCACACTCAGTCTTTGCTGCACCACACTCACCACACCTACCACAAGCACTCAAGGAAAAACTCAACGCGCCGTCAGTTAAGATTAGCTTGGATTGGGTGGGTTCAACTTCCGAGGCCATTTTCTTCTTTGATCTCCTGGACTGACTTCCTGCTTGTCACTTCTGTCCTTCATACAGCTTTGGAGAAATTTGGGCATCCTTGGTAGTTAGATGAACCAACAGGGTGGCAAAACAGAAATAGGGGTTCTCCTGCATTTTGTTCTTCTGCATCATACAAATTGTATCCATCTCAACGTGCAACACTTTTTCCCTCCAGGGTTTTGTCATTGGTGAACTTGGTAGTTGTACATTATCAACATTGAACCATGGAATCACACCAGACCCTTCAATCACAGATAAACAAGAGACCATCAAGATAAGCCAAACACAAGTGGTGCTTTCAGCTGTGCAAACTCTTCTATTAGCATGGTTTTATGGGTTCCCAAATGGGTTTCTGCGGGTTTTCTTTCCCCGCAAAACAACATAGAAGCTTAGGGAATCAGTTGTAAAAAAGATAATTGAGTTGAAGTTGATAGGATACATTAATGTAAGAGAGGAATTCACCCAGAATCAATAAAAAATAAATAACCTCTGCATGTGAAGTGAATCTTTTTCCAGAAGGTTGGACATCCCTATCCAATCAGTTCCTGTTTTACTTGCTGGCAATCAGTCAGAAAGGGTCAGAAAGGAAATCATTGGAAAGGTGTGTTGGACCTGATGGACATGTCAGCAGAACATTGTGGATCAAGAATTGCTTGAACCATGTTTTCTGACCATTGATGCCAGCAGTGATGTGGAGCAATCTTCCTTACAGCTCCAAAGAGATGACGTTGGGAACCAGGGAGAACACAATTTTAAAGAAAGTTGAAACCCCTGCAGCGGCGCAGTTGCCTTATTCTCTAGTATATATATAGGGAATTGAATCGCCAACCCCTGTTATTTGAAGGAACAACCCCCAGTTATTTCGGGAAGTTGAGGCGACCAAATTTTGACGTCTGGAACTGGTCCAAAGTTGGTAAATTGGTCCAACCCCCAAAATGGGGGTTGCTGATACAATTTTGACCCGCGCCCAGGGGGTCGTTGATTTAATTTGGCTGAAATGCCACCGCCAGGGATTTATTGTTTAAACCATCACTCCACCAATTATACACATCATTACAACACATAAATTATATCATAAAAAGGGCAAAAAGAGCATTAAAAAATATACAACATCAAGCTCCAAAAGCTTCAAATCAATTGACCATGCAGCATGCTATAGTGAAAAATGAAGTATTTTGACAAGGTGCTGGTTGTTACTCTTCAATGTGACATGACCCATAGTTGAAAATAATGAACTAAAAAAGTAGCCATCCTATTTTCCTCTTTTCAATTATTTTCCATAGCTCATTATTATTGGTCGCCTCAACGTCCCGAAATAACTGGGGGTTGTTCCTTCAAATAACAGGGGTTGGCGATTCAATTCCCTATATATATACTAGAGAATAAGGCGACTGCGCCGCTGCAGGGGTTTCAACTTTCTTTAAAATTGTGTTCTCCCTGGTTCCCAACGTCATCTCTTTGGAGCTGTAAGGAAGATTGCTCCACATCACTGCTGGCATCAATGGTCAGAAAACATGGTTCAAGCAATTCTTGATCCACAATGTTCTGCTGACATGTCCATCAGGTCCAACACACCTTTCCAATGATTTCCTTTCTGACCCTTTCTGACTGATTGCCAGCAAGTAAAACAGGAACTGATTGGATAGGGATGTCCAACCTTCTGGAAAAAGATTCACTTCACATGCAGAGGTTATTTATTTTTTATTGATTCTGGGTGAATTCCTCTCTTACATTAATGTATCCTATCAACTTCAACTCAATTATCTTTTTTACAACTGATTCCCTAAGCTTCTATGTTGTTTTGCGGGGAAAGAAAACCCGCAGAAACCCATTTGGGAACCCATAAAACCATGCTAATAGAAGAGTTTGCACAGCTGAAAGCACCACTTGTGTTTGGCTTATCTTGATGGTCTCTTGTTTATCTGTGATTGAAGGGTCTGGTGTGATTCCATGGTTCAATGTTGATAATGTACAACTACCAAGTTCACCAATGACAAAACCCTGGAGGGAAAAAGTGTTGCACGTTGAGATGGATACAATTTGTATGATGCAGAAGAACAAAATGCAGGAGAACCCCTATTTCTGTTTTGCCACCCTGTTGGTTCATCCAACTACCAAGGATGCCCAAATTTCTCCAAAGCTGTATGAAGGACAGAAGTGACAAGCAGGAAGTCAGTCCAGGAGATCAAAGAAGAAAATGGCCTCGGAAGTTGAACCCACCCAATCCAAGCTAATCTTAACTGACGGCGCGTTGAGTTTTTCCTTGAGTGCTTGTGGTAGGTGTGGTGAGTGTGGTGCAGCAAAGACTGAGTGTGGTGTGAGCTTGGGGGGTGTGCTCATGCTGTGTCTGGCAAGGTGAGTGTGCATGCGGAGTGTGGTCAGTAAAGCACTGTGTTTTCTTTGCAGGGCACCATTTGCAGTGAAGGGCAGCACTTGGCGCAGCGCTCCTTTCTCACACTCCACACGCATGATGATTTTGAAAAGAATTATCTCTTGAGTGCATCTTCATCAAATTGGTTGGTCTCCCAAAGCCGTAATTTGAGCGGTTGATTGAATTCTCTTCTTCAAGTTTGATCCAATAGAGCCGCAATAGAAGGCATGATGATCAAGTGACCCTTGTGCTCCTCCTGGTGCTGGCGCAGTTGATTGCATGGAACCGTGCCTTGGCCATCTAGGTCACTACTGGGCTGATTCTTGATCTTATTACCCCCTTTCTTTCTTCTCTTTCTCTTCATCATAAAGAGGCACAATCATCATCCATCCTGGAAAGATCACCATCTTCATCTTAGTTCTGTGGAGCTTTTCATCCACACAGGTTTTTATATAAGTATCCTTTGCCTCTGGCATAAAAAATAAGGCAGTCCCTGACTGTACCTTCTCCTGTTTCTCAGGATGAAGAGACTGCGGCTCTGCCTGGTTATGTTATTCCTGCTCTCTTAAAGATTAAGCTCTTCCCTAGTCTATTCAGACTTGTCAGCTTGCTACTATGTCAGAGCCAATGTGACAAAAGTAACATACAAACAAATAAAAAGAGACATTATTACTAAGAACCATTGATATGATTAATAATGCATAAAAACTTAGTTTGCTTACTTTTATTCAAAAGAATTAGCAAAGTCCTGGCACCATAAAAATAAGTAATGAATTGAAATAACAAATACTTTTTACAAAAAATACTAATAACTTCTAAACTTTGAGGATAACTTAGAATATTATGTCATATTCTAAATCCTCATGTAAATCAATGTAGGGTCCCTCACTGGGAGTACCCCTAAATTCCTACTCCTTCACCTTGAACCAAGTACCCGTAAGAATTGGCCACATCCACGTGTCACAGATGCACATTACACACATATGTACTTTTTATATATGCATACTGTATGTGAAAGAACCAATTATGGACTTATACACCGTGGGTGCACAATGTTCAGAATTGTACAGCTTTGGGGTGCCTCTGATCTGCAGGCAACCCCAGCCGTCCCAGAAGCAGCCCCCTTCTTCGGGAGCAGTCATATGCCAACACATTGCCAATCCGTAGCCCAGGATGTACGTCAGCTACCTCTACCTCTCATAAGCATCCCATCATCAGTCCTGTGTTGCCACATGCGCGTCCACAGGGCGACTCCCAGAAACCCCCCCAATACAATTGCAGTACATCTCCTTGCTGCCCCCTTGCTGTCTGCCCCCATATGAGACACCAAATATGCATCGCCCTACGACTGGATGCCAAAGAGCCATCCTCCACCCAACTGAAAGAGCCACAAAGCCTTTCAACTGCAAACCCAACCCGGGCGTTGCCACAAGCCACACAGTAAAAAAGTACAATGCAGGAACGAGACCGGCAAAAGTTTATATTGCAAAAAAAAGGCACAGGTGAAAAAGAACACCATGAGAGCTCATGAGAGCAATGAATTGGCAAAAATGAAAATGGCACAATACAGCCAGAGATTCTTTCAAAACACGCCACAACTCAAGCGCAAAGTTCCAGATCACAAGAGGCTGGCATCCAACTCATCAACTGGCATTGGCAGTCCGCTACTAGTCCCTGCCAAGTTCCACTTCGAAAGCCCCTCCTGCAGACCTCGCAGTTGAGTCTGCCCATCGACCGGCTGCATTGGCACACCTGCAAACACTCAAGGTCTTGACGTTGAAGACAACCCTGCAGAGTTAATTACATAGTTTGTGTCGTCTGTGTGCTTCACTTCCCCAACCATAGCGCCAGTACTCTGCCGCTCAAGCTGTCGCCTCCTGCTCAATGCAACTGCACAATTGCCTCTATGGCAATCATGCTGCACATTCACGCAAGCATGAAAGTTCTGCAAATAAACCCACTCAGTCTCCAACACCAGCCAATCAAATCAGAAAATAAAAACACACTTTGGCTCCAATGAACTTGCCCTCCCCCCCCCCCTTGCATACCTCCCGCATTTGATAGAATTTGCTGATGCCCCCCGTCTCAAATGGTGTGATGCAAAGAAAAATCATTGACCTCTGTTGAGTTTCTGCCTTACTCCGCGCGCGCACTTTGCTCGCACATGCCCAGGGAGCCGCAGCCTACCAATGAGACTCACAATACAACCGCTTAGGGCTAGAAAATGCTGAGCTTGAGATTCACTCCAACCGGTCATCAAACCTTAGACTCGACAAGACTCTCAGCTTCATCAATCGATCAAGATCAAAGACTCAAGGTTCAAGATCTCGCTCACGCTTCTCAAGTCCTTCAAACTGTAAAGTCTCGCCGCTCACCTTCCTTCATCTACCCTTTCTAATCAACCTTCTACCCCTTTCCTTCATCAAGATTGATACTCGACTCTGCTCAAGATCTCTAGTAAAGGCTCTCTTCTCACATCACGTTTGCTCACGTGCTGTTGGTTACCTTCTTCTCTTCTCTTATCTTGTCTTGTTGGTTGTTGACAAAAGTCACTGATTTCTTTCTTCTCTTTGTTTCTTTTCCTGTTGTGTTTGTTCATTCTCTCAGTCTGCTTCTTGCTCCTCGCTTCTTCACTTCACCTCCAAAGTCCTCTAATACTCCTACATCTTTACATCCTATTAGTGGTGCGCTTTTCCTTTCTTTCCTCTCAGTTTCTTCCTCTTCTCAATCTCTTTCATCTCTGTGTGACCTGTCTGATTCCTTTCTGTCCTTAGTTCTGGTTCTGGTTTTTAGCAATTTAATCATCTTTTCATCACGATTAACAGTCGAAACGACACCTTCGGAACAAAACCAACCCAATCAAACAAACACCGGACCAGTCACTAATTAACCGTTGGGATGGATGCTGTCAACGCAACCATTTTGAAAACGACGATAGAGGCCATTCCACTCTTGACCGAGGAGAACTTTTCGACCTGGAAGACTCGGATCATTGCTCTCTTCAAGCTTGGTGGATTGAAAGATCAGATAATCGATGGAGAACCTGCGCTCGAGGATGTCGACAACACGATCCTATGCGCAATAATTCTCGCCAAGCTGTCGAACACGACCCACAAGAACGTGGTGAACTCGATCAATGAAGAAGATGCTCAACTCCTCTGGAAGAGCATTCTAAAGCGGTTTATCTCCAACGAACCGTCCAACCGAGCCAGAGTGTATAACGCATTTGCCAGCATAGCCTTCGACGCTGGCGACATTGAAAAGTTCATTACTGAAGTGAGAAGCACACTCGTTAGGATGGAAGACGTCGGGATAGTGATGCCCAATGACATCTTAACCTATGAACTCCTCCGTCGACTTCCTCATAGCATGGATAACATCAAGCAGCAGATTACCCATTCAAAAGATGGAGAAGACATAAAACCCGAAACTCTTATTGATCACCTCGAGATCCATCTTAATGAGCTCAAGGTCTCCGCTGGCAACAAGGCCGAAACCATCGAGTCGACCATGTTTACCAAGGAAGATACCCGATGCAGATCTGGAGCTCACAACCCATTCTCCACCTCCCACTCTAAGGAGAATTGCTGGATGATCTATCCGGAGAAGCGAGAGGCATTCTTGAAACGTACTCAATCCTCAAGCACCAACAATGTCAGCAGTTTCTCTACATTCTCGACCAATCTGTTGAACATATTCATTCTAGACTCTGGATCAACGTCCCACATGGTGTCTGACAAGAATTTGTTTATCAATCTAGACGAAACCAAAAAAGGAGTGATTAACACCAGTTCCGGTCTCAATGCTCTGAAGATTGAAGGAAGAGGATCTATTTCTTTGAGATATAAAAAACGAGTTATTGTCCTTCACAACGTACTTTATGTCCCAAAAATCACTGTCAATCTCCTATCACTGCGTCACTTGTTACTTGAGCAATACAAAATCAATTTTTATCCAAATCACTTTGTCATCCTAAGAAACGATGAGCTTCTTCTAGAAGGAAATTATCAGAGCAATATTCCTGTTCTCAACTTTGACCTAAATAACCAGGAGTCTCACCTAACCTCGGCCGAATTGCTCCACAAGTCACTTGGTCACGTTAGCTATCGGAGAATAAGAAACAAGATCGGTATTCCTGTCAACGCTCCTGAAGCATGCAAGTCATGTGCAATAGTCAAAATCACCAAGTCTTCATTTCAAAAGAGATCGTCAGCCGCTTCCAAACCATTCGAAGAAATACACCTTGATCTTATTGGACCAATCTCACCCATGTCATACAAAAAACATCGATTCATTCTCACAATTGTAGACAGCAACACCAGATACGTTTCGGCTATTCCTCTCGCAACCAAAGGAGATGTGTTTTCCGCCCTCACACGTGTCTTGGACGTAGAAGCAAAAAGGTTTGGCTATCATCCCTCCATCCTACATTCGGACAGAGGAACAGAGTTCACCAACTCAGAACTGGAGAGCTACTGTACTAAACATGTTATACGTCAAAGGTTCTCTGATGCATATACGCCACAGCAGAACGGACTTGCAGAACGATTTAATCGAACCGTTCTAGAATCTCTTAAAACAGTAATCCTGGATTCTGGCCTCCGACAAAACCTGTGGAGTGAAATCCTGAATGCTTGTACACTCACTCTCAATCAAGTTCCAACACACCGAAGTAAAAAATCGCCCTATGAACTCTTTAAGCAACAATCCATTCCGCTCAATTTCTTTCATCCTATCGGCAATCCTGTCGTGGTTCTATCTTCTCAGAAAAAGAAATCTAAACTTGATCCTCGGGGAGAACTCGGAATACTCGTAGGATTCAATCCTGAACTCAAGTCATATCGGATTCTTACTGAAGAAAACGTACTGGTGAACTCAAAAAGCGTCACTTTTCTCGAATTTAATCCCTCTAGGAACACATCTACTGACTATGGCGACATTCTAGTTGAAGATAGGGTTGAGAAACCTGTTGAGACTACCGCCGCGGTTAATCAAGAAGAGCAAATGCACGTTAAGGAGGAAGAGGAGGTTGATGAACTCTCTGATAAGGAAGATGAACCGGATGATTTCAGGTCCCTCGAAGACTCAACCGAAGACGATGATGACGTTGCCGCGTCCTTGGTCCCCAAGAACGATGGTTCTTCCGGCAGGATTCTTAGGGATCGCACCCTTCAAGTGAAGCCGGTTAAATATACTCACTTTACTGAAGATCCAAAAACGTTCAAAAAGGCCGTCTCTGGTGCTAATGCCGAAGGATGGACACAGGCCATCAATGATGAGCTAGATAACATAGAAAGACACAAAGTTTGGCAAGATCAGTTTAACAAACCTGAAAAGGTTCTTCACTCAACTTGGGTCTTCAAGACCAAACCACCTACTACTTCGACTCCAGAAAAACAGAAGGCCCGGTTGTGCATCCAGGGGTTTCTGCAAACTCACGGCGAGGATTTCTTCGAGACATTCGCGCCTACGGGGAAATTCCCTTCACTACTCACACTCCTAGTACTCGCTCTCGATCTAGCTCTCCCGATCAAGCAATTCGATGTCAAGAGTGCGTTCCTATTCGCACCTCTTGAGGAAGAAATCTTTATCAAAACTCCTGAAGGTTCAAACCGGAAGGCGCCGTATCTCAAGCTAGTCAAGTCGCTCTATGGCCTCAAACAGGCACCCAAGAACTGGTATGACACTCTAACGGGGTGGTTTGAAGACATTGATTACAATCCCTCTGTCTCAGATGCATGCCTTTTTATCCACAAGAAAAAAAACTCGTTCATATTTTTTCATGTTGACGATCTTATTGTGGTTGGTCAGACCGATGAGTTCGAAAAACTCTTTCTGGAACGTTTCCCAAACTCTACCGCTCACTCGCCGGATACCCTGCTTGGTATGAACCTGACCATACTTCCGAATTCGATCGAACTGTCCCAACCATCCTTGATCGAAAAAGGCCTAGAACTGTTGAATCTTGAAGGCTGCCGACCCACCAAGACTCCCTTGACTCCGGCTGTGCAGTTACACTCGGCAAACGATGATGATCATCAAGCATTTCTCAAGCTAGGCATAAACTACCGATCGTTCACAGGCATGCTGAACTACCTGGCATGTCGAACTCGCCCCGATCTTGCAGCTGCCGTATCCATCTTATCCCGCTTCAATCAACGACCCGGCCTGAGCCACTGGAAGGAAGTGGTACACTGCTGGAAGTATCTTCGGGGAACCAAGCATCTCGGCCTTTGCCTCAATCCCAAACCTGAATCCTTCGTTGATCGAATACATTTCTTCACCGATGCCACCTGGGCAGAAGACCATGAAACCCGCATTTCGCAGAGCGGTTCACTTGCCTTCTGGAAGTCATGTCCCATTCTGTGGAACAGCAAGAAACAAAAAAACATCACCATGTCGTCCACTGAATCCGAGATGAACGCTCTCTCCGATGGGGAGCAAGAAAGCCAATGGCTCAAGTTCCTAGTTGAAGAACTCTGGAAGACGTCTCTGGCTCCTACGCTATTCTCAATTGACAACAAGGGGCTACTCGAGAAGCTGAAGAAGTTTGGGTCGAACTCCAAGACCAAGCACCTTGATATAAAAATCAAGAATCTTCGGGACAAGTTCAAGAAAAATGAAATTGATGTAGAACTAATCCCTTCTGATGCCATGCTGGCCGACTCTCTCACCAAGGCCGCCCCTCTCTCTTCCGTCAAGAAACTCCAAACCAACTGTCTCTCAGCTCTTTCATCAACAACCAAGGAGGGGTGTTGAGTTTCTGCCTTACTCCGCGCGCGCACTTTGCTCGCACATGCCCAGGGAGCCGCAGCCTACCAATGAGACTCACAATACAACCGCTTAGGGCTAGAAAATGCTGAGCTTGAGATTCACTCCAACCGGTCATCAAACCTTAGACTCGACAAGACTCTCAGCTTCATCAATCGATCAAGATCAAAGACTCAAGGTTCAAGATCTCGCTCACGCTTCTCAAGTCCTTCAAACTGTAAAGTCTCGCCGCTCACCTTCCTTCATCTACCCTTTCTAATCAACCTTCTACCCCTTTCCTTCATCAAGATTGATACTCGACTCTGCTCAAGATCTCTAGTAAAGGCTCTCTTCTCACATCACGTTTGCTCACGTGCTGTTGGTTACCTTCTTCTCTTCTCTTATCTTGTCTTGTTGGTTGTTGACAAAAGTCACTGATTTCTTTCTTCTCTTTGTTTCTTTTCCTGTTGTGTTTGTTCATTCTCTCAGTCTGCTTCTTGCTCCTCGCTTCTTCACTTCACCTCCAAAGTCCTCTAATACTCCTACATCTTTACATCCTATTAGTGGTGCGCTTTTCCTTTCTTTCCTCTCAGTTTCTTCCTCTTCTCAATCTCTTTCATCTCTGTGTGACCTGTCTGATTCCTTTCTGTCCTTAGTTCTGGTTCTGGTTTTTAGCAATTTAATCATCTTTTCATCAACCTCCCCTGCTTACAAGCCTCCCACAGTCCATCCACGCGTACAAGACTGGTCTGTCCAGTGCGGTTAGAGTTTTGGAACTAGTTTTGTATTGTACAAACAAAAACAGGAATCTTCTTAGCTCATCAAGTCAGCTATACATGTCACAACACTTAGATAGACTCACAAGAATCCATGAGTTCACACAAACAGAATCTTTCCGCGTAAAGCTTATTTCCGCCACCTGATGCCACAAAAAACCAGGAAGATGATGTGCCAAACCTTCTGGGACAGGAACCCTCCCATTGCTTGGGACACGGCGATCTTGGATGGTTGGCCTGATCTCAGAAGTAGCCGCAAGGCACTTTGGATCATATCACATGAACTTTTGCAAGGAAGGATGGTTTTCAAAGATGGCCAAAACAGACTCCGCTTCCGTCCAATACGCCTCCTCCTTTGGGTCCCAGAAGGAACCCCCTGAGAACCAATGGCGTAGATTTTGGAAGTTGGCAAAGGTAACACCAATGTCCTTGCTGGGACTCTGGCGGTTGGAGTGGATCGACGCATTCCTCAAAACACTGTTGTACCCTTTGAACCGCTCTGTGGCAAACAAGCTAGCCGTTCCAAAGCGACGTATAGACTCGGGTAGATGGAAAAGCATATGGAACTTGGGCTTGTTCACCCACTGCGCTGTCCCTTTCATGAGGTAGAACATGAAATTTTGGATTCGTGATGTAAGCTCGGCTAGGTAAATCTCCATGTCTTCTATGTGCATCTGGAAGATCAATGGAGCAAGTTGACAAAGCGCTGACCATAAGTCTCTTTTGACATCAGTCATAAATTCAAAAAAGGCAAAGGGTGCTGCTTGCAGCAGCACCTTGAAATTGTTGTAATGCTTTGTCAGGTATTCTGGCTGCATCAATGGAATGTTCAGGGCCCCAGGGTCAAAGGACCAATATCTCGCCGTGCATTCCAAAATTTGGGCCGGCGTAAGTTTCTTCATGAACGAGCAAACGAGGTATTTTACCACTCCCAATAAAAAAACATGCAGAATTTCAATAGGGGTGTCACAACACCCATCAAAAGCTAAAACCCCGTTATTAGTTTTTTGAAAAGGATCACAAGTGGAAAAGTAACAAAACTTACAATCCAGCTTGAAAAAGGGATTGAAAACCTCCCGCGTCCCCTGAACATCCAAATTAGTGAAATCTGCAAGAAAACGGCGCTCAGAAGAACTGGCAGCATCCTTCTTGGCCAAAATGCTGTATTTTGGATCCACAATGGTTTTGTTAATCCCATCCCTGACCCCTAAGCGGGTGTACATATCCCCAACAGCCGTCTTTGATTTTGGTTTCTGGGACAGCAACCAGATTTGGTCACAATCCTCCTTAATCTGAGTCCACAAGCGGATTGGATTGGAGACCTCAACCGTAATGATTTTCAGGTAAGCAATTGGTCTTTGAATGATCCAACAAAAGGGGTTCCTCACCAATTCACCCAACAGGCCAAGCATGCAAAACGACCGGAGGAAGTCCATTGTTGACTTGACCTTGACACTGTCCGCCAAAAGGTTGCGTGATTGACACGGATGTAGACAATTTGCCGGGACAGGGATACTTGTGATCTTGGCGTGCATTGGGGAGTCCCCTAGAAAACACAAGACTGATGATGTCACCAGTACCTCCTGCTCAATTGAGGCATCCCATGCCGTTGCCCCCTTGTCTCTTAGGCGGCTGAAAGAAGTTACAAGATGGGCAAAATGGCCTGTTGTACTCAATCAGCCGTACTTTGACAATCATATTCACAATATATTGACCAAATTTACTGACATTAAATTGGCAACAATGGGTCTTGCCAGCTCCATTGCCCCGGCAGAATTAGATGTTGTCAAATAATGACAGTTGGAATACTGATTGGACAATTGCGGGGCAAGTCCAGAGAGCGTGAAGAAGAATGAGATGTGTTTGTTCCATCTCTTGGATTGATTGCCAGAGGTTTCATCACAGTATAAGGTGATGGGCATGTGCCGAACCATCCTGCCCGCGGCCCGCAACCTCCAAGGATTTGGTAGATGATGCACTAATGTCACATTCTTGCCAAGTCCTATTTTCAAACACAATATTAGCAAGTGATGCATAGAAAAAAACACATCAGCATAGTTTTGATGATCATAATTGTGATTGAATACAAAACACACCATACAGTGCTCCCCTGCAACGTTCAGAGAGTGGTACATTGTCTTTGTCGACAATGTCTTGATACTGGCATGCAAAATGCCTGATTTGAATGGCCTCCAATTGATTGGAGTGAAATGACACATGTGCGGGGATGGTTCCACGTATATTGGTGCCGTTGGGTTCTGTGATCCAGACTGGATTGACACATTTTGACCACAAATCACCGTCTGCAGAGTAGAAAAATAAAGGTACCACAATCCTATTGCTTTCCAGCTGTACAGGCTCATACAGGTAGAAATCGCCCTTGGATGTGCGGATCATAGGGGCACAAGCAAAAATATCCTCTGCCTTAAGCCATTTCCGTGACTGGGATAACTGGAAAAAAAATTTCCCATGTCCATCTTCAGGATAGAAATCAAGAACTGAGCTCATAAGAGGATTTGTGATTTTCTGTGATAATATAGATAGGACACTCAAGGTGTATGTGGGTGTTCCTAGAATAGATGTAGAGGGTACCACATCAAGCCCAAGTAAACGCCTGACTTTCAATTTTTCGCGGCAAATCGTTGTCCAGTCTGGAAGTTTCACTCCAACCAAGCCAAAAAGGGAGCGCATGTGGTTATACATACTCCGCGACATGATGGACTGTGTATAACCTATTACAAGCGCACCAATGACATGCTGCATTTGGGGCTTGGTCAGTTGGGAGATACAACTATGGTATTAACACCTACTCCAGCTTGAAAATCGCACAACTGACCTCTTTTGAACGGAACGGCCACCAAGGATTCACTTGTTTTTCCCTCCTCCGCGGAATTTCCAAGGCTCCATGTGGATTACTTTCACCCAGTGCTTCAATAGCCATGGTGGCGTCAACTGCAAGACAAATCTCAGTGGGATTGATTTCCCACTCTTCTCCATCGGCTTTGTTGTTTGAATCTAGCTCAGAGAGCTGTGAAAAGGCGTGTGTGAACCTGGAGCTATTTTCTGAGGTTGCATCACTGAATATTATGTTTGTGTCGGTTGTATTTCCATATTCGAGGAGGCCCGTCACCCCGTTGCTCTCCAACGCCAGTTCCTCATATGGTTCCCAATCACGCGGCGCATTGGGGTGGGGAGAGCCTTCAAGGTTGTCAAAGATTCAAGGATCATACTCAATGGGGACAGGTTGATTATCAATATCGGGTGGATTGGAACGAGAAGCAGCCTTTGGAGGAAGTAATGTTCTGGCATTGAACTCAGCTAGCAGTTTGACATGTTTAGGTGCCTTTTTGTGCCTGCATATTGTAGATGGTGCTATGTTGCGTGATTGACACAGAAAGCATTTGTATATCCCTGAATCAGTTGTTTCCGGTGCTACCTGTTCCCAAATCACTGTATCCAAAAGAAAATGAGAGATAGACTTCAGATGGAGATGGGTGGGAATTACTTTGTGACTGGCGGGGGTCCAGCACAGGGGTACTTTTCTTCTTGTTGTAGCGCAGCATATTGTGTCTCAACTTTGGATTGTAAGTGGAATTGACAGAAGCTGGACAAAAAAATGTGAACTGAAAAATATTGGCAGGATCAGCCTCACGCGTTGTTAGCTAACCAAACGTTTGCGACTTGAATGTTCCATTGGTCTGTGGTAATCCCTTTTGTCCTTTGGTCCGCGCAAACACAATGTCTTGTGCATGGAAAAACCACGTATCTGACTTCTGAGCTGAAACATGAGCAGGTGCATGTTTGGATGATCAAAAGTGGATTTATGTTCCATTTTGAGTGACTGCCCACACCTTAATGGGACTTGAGCAATTTGGTTCTTTGGTGCGAGGGCACTTTTTTCATTTTGGAAATGAAAAACAAGCCTTTTTGGGGAGAGTAAATCGGTGTAAAGCTCAAAAGTGTCAGTGAAGACCTTTTGCTGAGTGCGGAACGGGATGATGTGAGGATGACTCTGCCGTTCCTATACTAGACACTAAAACAAGACCCCCCAATCTATGATTGGCAGGCTTTAATTCAAGTGATAGTAAGTGTATTCAAGATACTTCAGTTGGTATAGCAAGTGTAGGTGACTAAGGATGTGTTGAGTGTGTATGAATAAATATGTGATGCTGATGATGATGTTGTTGATGGTAGGTGATGATGATATTGGTGAATGTTGAGAGTGTATGTGGATAATGAAGGTGTGTTAAGCTAATGAGTTCTGGGAGCTGACGCTTCTACCAAGGATGGATGATGATGATAAGGGTATGTAGTGCAAAATGAGTTTTTGGGAGCTGACGCTTCTACCAAGTGGGTCAAGATGAGTTGTTTAAATGAGTAATGATGAAGTTGTTATTGCTGATGTTGATTGACTAAAACCTCAATATTGAGTGACTTATAATGAGGAGTGACCAGTGTATTAGACTATAGGGGATAGTGAAAGGTATCTGTGGATGGTGTGTAATGTGATGTGATCCCAGAATCTGGTGAGGAGGGGGGAAAACAGCTAGAGGAGAGCCTCTTTTATATTGAAATCCTGACAAATGGGGGGTGGTCAACTTGTGGTTGGAACAATGGTCATGGAACACAGTGGAACAACAATTGATGACTAATCATGGCTGAAATGTGGTTGATGGAAACAAATGGAACAATAGAACAAGTGAAATGTGGGTGACTTGTGGTTCTGAACCTGATGGAACTTTCCATGAGTGTTGTGGGCCTAAGTTGGGTGGAACATCCTAGAAAAGGGGTTACCTGGGCCTAGTGGTTGAGTTGTGGGTGGGGTTTTTGTGTAATTGCCTTGTGAAAGCGCCGTGTAAATGTGAATAACTGGAATAAACTCGGGTCTAGGAACTAATATTGGCCATAACTATTGATCCAGGCATGTAATTACAAAGATTCCGTGAGTTGTTCCCTGGGGTCATTTGGCCTGAAGAATGTGTTTCTGGAACAATCTATGGGGTTTTGAGGGTTTTGTATTTTGGTGACTATAGTAGGGATTAAGGTTTAGGTGACAGAGTATGTTGATTTGTTGATACTTGATCGATCCTGATCCGGTCGAGTGGTGATAAATCCGTGAGTTGTGTTCTAGAGTGAATTTTGCCGTAGCTTCTGATTCTTCAATAATGTCTCAGGATATCTGAGTGGATATAAGAGAAAAAATGAGAAAGAGAAAAGAAATAGAGAACAAATAAGAGAACAAATAAGAGAAAAATAGATAGAATAAAAATTGAAAATTTGTGTCATGTTTGGAACACCACATCGGAAGGGAGGGCTTTAGGCATTTCTGAACCCATTCTCCTGTGCGGCTGAGTGATCGGCTTGGACAAAAAAAGGTGATTGATGGCTTGCACCAGACAATGCGCTGTGAGACATTACATCACATAAGGGCAGCCCAGTTGTTGCAATGGGAAGTGTTGATCTTCACCTCCCTCCGTTTCTTGATTTGTGATCTTCCACCCACCCTCTCCAACCAACTCATTCTTTCCAGCCTTGTTGGCTGCCCCCTTTTCCGTCCTCTTTGACTCCAACCCGGCAATTTTCAATCCTTCAATCTGCGGCCATGTTGCTTGCTTTATCATCTGATAGTCATCCCCCATTAAGCAAGGATGACTTGCCTTTCCAATCTCCAAGAACTGCGGTCCACACCAATCATTGGCGTCCCCCGGTCAATGGTTCAATGGACACCACTCGCCATATGGCATCACGGGGGGTTCTTCAGGCTCACAGGTGGGCCCATTTATAAAGAGAACCCAGGGACAGAACCGGCCTGGGCCATTGGGAGCCATTCGCCCTGCGGCTGGGTTAATTGGGGTCCAGCGAGTTGCTTCCACCCCAACTCGGGATCTGGCCAACACAGGTACGCATTTCTCTGGCTCTCTGATGGCAAATGGGACTGATTAACGTGAAAACGACAAATATAGCACATTCACCACCTGCAGGTAACCCTGCCCGCCCGCGGAACTTGCTTGGGACCAACAATGGAGCTTCCCGGCAGCAGGCTTTAGGGTGGCCCCCTGCAGGTGTTTGTATGGACGACATCAATGAGCCTGTTGATGACAAGTTTGTTTCAGAAGTAGATAGTCTGTTTCAGCTGAATGGTAACTATTCTGGTCTTGGAGAGCTGCTTGCACATGTCAGTATATGCATGCATGTGTGGATTTGATTACATTTCCTTATCACACCTTTTTTTTAGGTCCCTGGACCAAGGCAATATGTTGTTACATTATACAGCATGCTGCACTACAAGAAAATATGCTTCAACTGCCACCAGTTGACATGCAGTTACTTTGATTTTACTTCTGCTGTTACTTGAATCTTACTCAAATAACACTTCAAAACAACTTCAATGCACAGTCACTGTGCATTGTGCACAGTGACTGTGCAAGAAAAGGTTTTTTGAATTAACTTGGAAGTAAAAGGGGTAGTAAGATGGGATTAACCTGAATGTCAACTGGTGGCAGTTGAAGCAGATTTTCTTGTAGTGCTGGGTGTACGGCAAGACATCGACCTCCTCAGGCATGAGCTCTCAACGTTTTCGCTTCCCGTTGCAACCAACAAGGTATCTGGAGCTCTGGCAGCTCGCAATTATCACTATGTGACAATATTTGGGGTGTGTGGATCATCCACTAGAAGCCGTTGCGTTTGCTTTTTTTTTCTGATGGCACCGGGTTTTCAGGATTTTGTGAGGAAGGAAATCCGCACGCTTTTGATGAACAAGCATCTGGCTTTTTATAGATTGGAAAAGCCACGTAACTCCCCCCGCCAGGCAAAGAGCCTTTTGACTTTGGTACTTGTACGTGTTCCAGGCTTATTTGCAAGCTTAGTTGTTCTGATGTGACATTCTTGTTGCAGGACACGATAAACGCCAAATCCCCTCAATTCAAGCATGATTACCTTCCTCAAGGTTACCAAGAAGGCAAACCCGCGGCAGTAGCAAGTGTAGAGTCGTTTGTTCGTGACAAGCTGCGGAACAGCCGTGGCAAGATGAGGGACATGGTAAGTCCAGTTTGGTGGAAGATTCTTTGCATTGGATCACTTGCTAAGCAATTGCTTTGATTTAAGCTTTTAACAAACATCCAGACCACGGCAGGCAGAGAAATTACTCATCCAGTTCCAAACATCAGTGCCCTTCTGTCTGAAGTAAGCGTAATTGTTGTGTTTCCTTAAACGCGGGACGTCCGATGGGATCTGACAATGAATTTTCACCATTTTCTCAGCTGAGAACCCGTCTTATTCTGCTTTCCCCAGGTGAAGCGGCGCCGCCACCACCGCGGGGAAATGAAACCTTACTCAAATACCGTTCGGCATATTTGCAAATACAAACAATAACACAATATGTGGGGCGCGGAGGGAGAGATGCTGGTCGCCAATGGAAGAACATTGATGAACATTTGTGCAAATTGGCCAAGAAGGGGCGGCCTTACTGATCAGCGTGAGTATTGCATGTATGCAATTGTGTTTGTGCAACTTGCAAGCAATAAGCTGACGTGCTGTTTTTCTAGTTTTTATCAGCTGGTACTCACATACGATATCGGGACTTTTGGTCATCACTTGTTTTCTGATATGGATGGAAGCAGTATCTCCCTGCCCTCTGAGGAGGAGATATTGGCACAAGTTGCCCGAAACGCAGAAAGCGATGTGCCTGGGGTGAATGAGATGGATGGAAACTGATGGCAAGGGTGGCCGCATGGGGGGGAGGGTTTTTTTGTGACTTTTTCTTGTTATGCTGTGCGCGGGCGTAATGCATCAATACACGTGTGTCTGCAATGCAACCCCCCCTGTACTCTTTTAGCTGGTTCTGGTTTTTGTTGAGAAGAGCCAGGCAATGCCTAACAATTGCCGCCTGAATCTTGTTTTGGCTATGTTTGAGGCTCAATCATTTTTGCATGGGTTCTTTATGTGATGCACAAGGGATGGCTGGAAGCCGTGGCAAGGGTTTTGGGGACGGTATCTTCTTGCGCAGAGCTCCGTCCCAAGGGCAGCAACGGGATTGCGGGGCAGGCCCTGTTTGACCCAAGGGTGGCATTTGGCCACATTGCCGGTGCGGCACTTGCCCATTACCAATTGCAATTGGCATCCCAAGCACGGCGATTTGGTATTGCGGCGATGGCTGAGGCGGATGCCGTGGGGATGGTTGTCGGGGACAGCGCGGGGATGGCTCACTTTGGGTGCATGAGCACGCGCCTGGGATGGCCTGAAACATATTTTTAGCCGTCCTTGCGCCGTCTCAAGGGGGGCCGTCACGGGGAAGGCAAAGTGCACCGGCGGTGTAATTGAGGTGTTGTGTATAGTTTGAGAGTTAGGCCCAATTGGGGTTTAAACCTCCAACCCTGTGCGTGGATTATATAATCCAATTGGAAATTGGCCAAATGCGTGGAAATAGCTAATCCCCTAGTTACCACATATGTACAGGTGTAACTAGGGTAAAGGTAGATTCTACGTGGTTTATTTACATGGTTTCATCAAGAAAACCTTGAATACATAAGAGTAACATAGCCAGCGTGGCCTTTAAAGATTAGCCATAGCCATTTGTGGCCCATTTCAGATACAATTACACGTCAGTGTTGCTATGTACCTTAGAGCATCCGCATCAGTTGCGGAGATTTAGCATAGTTTAGTCCACTGAGAGCATCTGCATCGGTGCGGTTATTTGCTAGGCTAGAGTAGTCAATTTTAAAGTGTAACAGTACCGAGGCGGGCGGATTCCCACATCGGTTGACTGTAAATCATTGACTTGGATGGATAAATGCATATTAAGTACGTATTTAAAGCAAGGTGTAGCAGGGATGATGTGATTAGAATTTCTAATATGGGTTTAGCGCTGTTTTTAAGTGGTGCCAAAGTTGAAGACACTTAACGACAAATGCTAATTATTTCAGCAATGGCGCCAGGTTTGACCTCTCCGGTGTGGGAGGTTTGTCGTTAAAATAGCTTAAAACTGGGCTTTAACCCGCCCAATGCGGATGCTCTGAGTTATGTCGGACTTACCTTAAGTCAAGGTGTGCAACCGCACCGGTTCAGTTTTCAACAGGTGTAAGTATGTGTAGTGGCGATGACTAATCTCCATGTCAGAGATGTATACATACTTTTGTGTGCAAGTGGGATAAATGCATATAAGATGACTTTATCCCAGGATTAGTGGGGCATAAAATTATCCCCCACTAGCCCAAAAACTAGCTCCGGCATAATTTAATCCGCGCTTAGTCCGCCCCGGTGCGGCTGCTGCAACAGGGGACAACTTGTGCTAATCCAAGCAAAAACCGCGACCGATGCGGATGCTCTTAGTTACAATGACCAAATAGGTTATAAAGGTCATGAAGAGCACTTGTGACGCTGAAATAATGACCAGAATTGTCATTGGGATGAGCCTTGTTAGTGCCAATCTCCCAAATTGGCCACATTGCGCTGAAATCCAGTAACTACAGTGGTGGTAGGCATGTTACTGTACACACCCACCACCAAAACTGGTCGCGGCCTGCGGGCCCAATGTTTGCTGGCGTGAGTGGTCACACACTCACTTTGAACATAGATTTGGGCTTCTTGGAGGTTGTAGATTCTATATCTACATGGGCTAAGTCCCTGCTCCAGCCATTCAGTTTTTTTTTTTCAAACCCAACATTTCGAACATGTGGGGTTAGGCAGACCTATAAGGCCATATGTATGTACTTAGAACTCACTAAACCCATATTCACGCCCTGTAATACCCCATGTGTATGTACTTAGACCCCCTAAACTCATGACTACACTTTATAATACTAGCCACTAGGGCCTTGCCATTGGACTTTCTTCCCTTCCTTTGAGCGGTGAGGCCCTTGTGGAATGCCATTCTGGGTGATTTGAAGTCAAATATTAGGTTTTTTACTCAAACAGTGGCCAAAAGCAACGCTGCAACCAATACGGTATTTACAATGTATTGGTGTGTATCTTTTCACGTATCAGTGCCTTGAAAAAAATTCTTTTATGGCCAATGTGATTTCCTTGGGCGCATCTACCAGTAAATATGGTTGTTTGCCATTTTTGTTGATCCAAATCCTTGTGATACAAATTTTGTATTGTATTGGTTGCAGCGTTGCCAAAAGTGTCATGGTTGATTTCTCAAGCGCCGCAGAGCACTTTTTTAAGCTCACCAAGCCCCCTGGGTGGTCCGCTGTAAAAAAAAAAAAATTCTGGTTTTTTCCCTCAACATTTTGAACACCCAAAAATCATGTACAGTAACATGCCTACCGCCACTGTACACGCACACAGGCAGAAAGGTCCACTACTATGAGTGAAATTGGTATATATACATCC
>PGCI01000479.1:0-49288 GCA_002873125.1 Puccinia coronata f. sp. avenae | reverse complement strand
CCAATATCAGCCATCCAAGGGTACACACTCATCTCTTGATGGCTGATATCGGCCTTCAAGAGAGTGTGTACTCCCTTGATGGCCAATATTGACCGTCAAGAGAGTGTGTACTCCCTTGATGGCCGATATTGGCCATTGAGGTAGTACACGCTCTCTTAATGGTTGTCATTGACCATCAAAAGAGTGTGTACTCTCTCAATGGTCAATAATGGCCATTGAAAGAGTGTCAACCCTCTCAATGACCGGTCACAGCCATCAAGAGGGTGTGACACCCTCAATATTGGCCATTGAGATCTCTCTTGATGGCAAATATTGGCCATCAAGATCTCTCTTGATGGCTGATATTTGCCATCAAGAGAGTGTAGACTCCCTCAATGGGCAATATTGGCCGTCAAGGGCAAGCTTGCGGCTGACTGGATTGAGTGCCATAACAACAAAATTTCAAGCAATAAGACATCAAGAATCTTTGCATGTGAGTAAAATTGATGGGTATGGCTATGATTTACAGGTTCTAGCAGAGGAAACACCTGAGATACTCCAAACACTCTATTTTGAGAGTGTCCACACCCTCAAAAGATGGCCCGCAGAAAAAAAATTCATAAAAATTCAACCTCAGACTGTTGGACCGCCAAAAAAAAGGTGCTGTTTATTGACATCCGCAACTGTAATAATAGTAAATGAGTGAATATTATCAAGTACCTTCTTATGGTTCAATTCCTGACCAACAACTCAGACAGACAACGCAAAGATGAAGAATAGGAATGATACAGGAAATAGCAACAAGGCTGAGAATGGGAGAAATTGAGAGTACAAAATAAGCACACAAGAACATCAAACAATTAAATCATAACACTGAGAAGTTCAGAACTAGACAATAACTTCACTTGAGCTAATCCTTGCTCCTCCTGAATCTAAGGCGCCTTGAGAGAGTTGTGTGAGAGCGGAACTGAATTGGCAGGTAAGGACTTGATCAAGCAGTGAATTAAGGGCATGGCAATGTTCAATGGAGAGGATGTGAGAAAGTTTTTTGGGGATCCGTGAAAATTTTCAATCTCAGATCTTGCGCGGCTTTCACCGTAATTCTTCATATTGCATATTCAATTCACTATACAAACTGACTTTGATGATTTTGAATTATTAGCCAACAGATCACACTGACGGAATTCAAGCGAGGTAAGCAAGTATTTTGCAACCTTTCATCTTGGCATCTTGGGTACATAACCATCTGAGTATTGCATATTATCTGCTCAGGAATTGCTGTCACCAATGAAATTGCCACAGGTTCCAAGCCATGGCCAACTTTGTTTGACAAGCACAATTTTTTTACTTGCTATTGGTATTACCTTTAAACCACCGCTTCATTGCCTAACGCTCAAATCCAGCTCAAATGGTATGACAAGATGCCGATGCCGTCCACAGCTGCAGCAGCTTGTCATGAAAGTTGAAGAATTTGACACTGTTGATCTGGCACATCTATTCATCAAAGGGTTTGAGCAAGGATCTTACTACTTCACGTCTGAGGAAGTAATCTACCACAATACTCAAAGCAATCAAGCTGTTTGGTGAACTTTCTTCTATTGGTTAATCTAGGTTTGTGTCTTTTAAGTGGATGATATGGATGGGTGAAGCAATCATGTGCAAAGAGTGGATATGAATGTAAACTGAGGGTGGCAGGTTCTTCTTTGTCCCCAAGACTGACACCTCATCTACCTCTAAGCTGAGTGCAATTAAGTCATGCCATTCTTGAGATGTGCAGGAATTGTGACTAATTTGAAAACTTGCATCTTGTGGCTGCAGCTTGCATATACAGTGCCCCAACCCACCTCTGTGTAACTGGTCGCCTGCAAAATGGAAAACAAAACGCAGGGTGGCATCACTCTCATGAATGTGCTTTAACCAACATGCAAACCATGTTTTTTAGGTCTACAGGACTAGGGCTATCAGAAAATATGCCCCTTATGTCAAACAGACCCTTATTTTTTGGGGTTTTGTTTTTTGGGCATCACATTTGGAACCCCCGGCAAGCCCCGGTTGGGAGTATGTGCTTACAGAGGTTAACTATGGACTTACAGGCCATATTATGTATATAAAGCTATTGACTATGCATATAGACATCAATATACATATGTATGCACATTGGTTTGACTCAGGTTACACCTCATGTGCTTGCTTGGCCCCGCAACTTGGACCAAGGCTGGTTCCTGCTGGTTCTGATTTATGACTTCCCATAACATGGAATAGCAACCAATGTCAAACTGCCATGGTTGAACCAGCTACTTTTGGAAAGTGGTTGGCTGATAATTTTTCCAGAGACATTAGAAGGGCCAATCATGGGTAGCCAACAGCTGTTCAGAACTTGGCCATCTGAAGCCTTCTTTTCTTCTTAAATTAGTTCATATTCTTCCAATTGAGAAGAAATTAGCCAACAAGCTTGATAAATCAGGGTTTCATCTTCATCTTTTTCATCAATTTCATTGATCTTAATTCATGTTTTGGCAGTTTTGGTGGGATTGAGAGGGCTTGAGACCACTCCAGACAGCTGTCAGATGGTCACCCCCAAAAAAATTCCAGTTTTTCTGGGGGCCAACATTTGGAACCCCCCTCAGTCAGTTACACAGAGGTGGGTTGGGGCACTGTAATAGCTATGCAACTTGATATCTACAGACATTGACACAAATTAGCTTTGGGAAATTGCCCAAGAGTAGTTACCAGCGTAAGAGATACATGGACTTCAGACTCGTGTTTGTCAACGAGAGCTACGAGCAGGCGCGGGGGCTGAAGGGCCAGATGACGCCAAGGCCCACGACCACGCGCTATCGGACCCGTTCCAACTTCCGGCTCAACCCCGCCCCGCCCGCCCTTTCCAGCCCGCAACATTTTGTTGCAGCTGCCACCACCACCACTCTGGAACAGGCCTTGCCGCAGATCACGGTCTTGCCGCCAGCGACACACTAGCAGACGGAGCATTCCTGCGGATGGCGCTCGACCCCTTGGCTCTAACCTGGTCTGCAACTACTCCTGCGCATTGCCACCACCATCCGCACCACCGGCGCTCGCCCCACCCAGAACTTGCTTGACCCCACAGAAACCCGCATCTTCCGCTCGCCCTCTTCCCTCACCACCCCGGAGCTACGCAAACTGATCGCCCTGTTTCCTAGCTTCATCACCGTCCGCACCCGCTCCCACATGTTCACACGCCTTTGAAGATTTACAAGA
Organism: Puccinia coronata f. sp. avenae; assembly: GCA_002873125.1. Lineage (NCBI taxonomy): Eukaryota > Fungi > Basidiomycota > Pucciniomycetes > Pucciniales > Pucciniaceae > Puccinia > Puccinia coronata. The sequence goes on along the minus strand of PGCI01000479.1, from coordinate 46,072 downwards.
TCCGTGTGCTCCTTTCCATTCCAATTATGCATGTCAGAGCAACCTATGCATGGAATCGCTCCTTCACATTACAATTTTGCATGTCAGAGGAACCTACATATACATGGCATCTAATTGCCACATCTTCCACTTTAATCTACTTTAATTGTTTTGTTTGATATGAAATCAAGCCTGGAATGATTGGTCCGATGAAACCCAAAGCAAAATTCACCTGGCACTGTTTCACAAGTGGCAGGTGGGTGTGAGTGGTACCGGCCAAGTGGCACCAGGTACCCTCTACCACTGTCAGAAAACTTGACTCGGATGGCTACATCCGAGTAAATATCGGATGGAGCCATCCGATGGCTACATCCAAGTAAATATTGGATGGAGCCATCCGAGGCAAACTCGGTTGCATGGCAACCGAGTGATCCCCTCATCCGATTTAAAATCGGTGAGGGGTTTGCGACTTTGAATCGCACTTGCTATCAACCGAGGGAATTGTATCCCTTGGTGGATGTCCAGCTGATGTAGCCTCGGGTGCCAGACACCGAGGCATGACCCGTCAGCTAGAAAATCACCGATTCAATAATGAATCGGTGATTTTCTAACCGAGTCAATGGTTTCATCGGTTGGCATCAACCGATGAAAACCATGCCTGCCCGGTGAGCAGGAAGTGACCTGCTCAACGGGCAGATTGCAGCCTGCTCGTCGAGCAGGCTGAGCCTGTAGCCTGCCCGGTGAGGAGGTTGCTACCTGCCCATGAAGCAGGCGGTGACCTCCTCACCGGGCAGGCAACAGCCTGCTCAATGAGCAGGTAGTAACCTGCTCACTGGGCAGGCTACAGCCTGGTCTGTGAGCAGGTAGTGACCGGCTCATCGAGCATGTCGCTGCCTGCTCACCGGGCAGGCTGTAGCCTGCTCGATGAGCAGGCAGCGACCTGCTCACCGGGAAGGTCGCAGCACCCTTCCCGATGAGCAGATCGCTACCTGCTCACCGGGAAGGCTACAGCCTGCCCAATGAGCAGGTAGTGACCTGCTCACCGGGCAGGCTACACTCGTCGTGAAGGATGTGGCCTGCCTGGTGAGTGCCCGGTGAGCAGGCAGCGACGTGCTCACCGGGCAGGCTGTAGCCTGCCCGGTGAGCAAGTCGCTGCCAGCTCGCCGCGCAGGCTACAGCCTGCCCGGTGAGCAGGTTGCTGCCTGCTCGTCGAGCAGGTCGCTGCCTGCTCGTCGAGCAGGTCGCTGCCTGCTCGTCGAGCAGGTCGCTGCCTGCTCGTCGAGCAGGTCGCTGCCTGCTCGTCGAGCAGGCTACAGCCTGCCCGGTGAGCACGTCGCTGCCTGCTCGTCGAGCAGGCTACAGCCTGCCCGGTGAGCAGGTCGCTGCCTGCTCGTCAAGCAGGCTACAGCCTGCCCGGTGAGCAGGTTGCTGCCTGCTCGTCGAGCAGGCTACAGCCTGCCCGGTGAGCAGGTTGCTGCCTGCTCGTCGAGCAGGCTACAGCCTGCCCGGTGAGCAGGTCGCTGCCTGCTCGTCGAGCAGGCTACAGCCTGCCCGGTGAGCACGTCGCTGCCTGCTCATCGAGCAGGCTACAGCCTGCCCGGTGAGCAGTTAGCGACATGCTTGATGAGCCGGTCGCCACCTGCTCACAGACCAGGCTGTAGCCTGCCCAGTGAGCAGGTTACTACCTGCTCATTGAGCAGGCTGTTGCCTGCCCGGTGAGGAGGTCACTGCCTGCTTCATGAGCAGGTAGCAACCTCCTCACCGGGCAGGCTACAGGCTCAGCCTGCTCGACGAGCAGGCTGCAATCTGCCCGTTGAGCAGGTCACTTCCTGCTCACCGGGCATATGGTTTTCACCGGTTGATGCCAACCGATGAAACCATTGACTCGGTTAGAAAGTCACCGATTCATTATTGAATCGGTGATTTTCTAGCCAACGGGTCATGCCTCGGTGTCTGGCACCCGAGGCTACATCAGCTGGACATCCACCAAGGGATACAATTCCATCGGTTGATAGCAAGTGCGATTCAAAGTCGCAAACCCCTCACCAATTTTAAATCGGATGAGGGGATCACTCGGTTGCCATGCAACCGAGTTTGCCTCGGATGACTCCATCCGATATTTACTTGGATGTAGCCATCCGAGTCAGGTTTTCTGACAGTGTACGGGTACCAATCAAAATTATTTATTTTTGTGTGAATGAAATCAGCCACTAGATTTTTATTCCAGATCCATCAATCCTCTACCCTTTTGAAACTGGCTGCAAGAACAGCTCAACTGTGAAACCCACTGTTCCACTTCAATTGCAAAAAATAAGGGGATATTGGGGAGGGGGGTGGTAATTTATTGTGGTCTGGAAGCCAGGGATTCAACTGGATGGGATTCTGTGCCAGTGGAGCTATGGGGAGTTGATGGAGGGCTGGATGGGGAGGTTTGTTGGGGCAGACAACTGACAGATGATTGATTTAAAGGAGTTTTGGGGGATGTTGTGCTGTAGGCTCCAGGTTTTCTTGTGGGTCAGCATGGTTGCAGGCAGGGCTGGGGAGAGCTGAGAGGGTGGGAGGGCCAGGGTGGGGAGGGTCTTGGGGCTGTGGGTGGTGCCAAGGGGTGCAATGGGCTTCACTGAGATGCTGGCCAAATGAAGGTGGGATTGGGGGCGGGAAAGCTGAGAATTGAGCACCTGTGAGTAATGAACAGCATAGCCGCCTTGGACCCTAGTTTTACATAAATCCATAAGCTCAAAGTGTCCACACCTTCACTCACAAGAAAATTGAACCTTTCCTTCATTTGGAACACTTCTTGAAAGATTGATAAAGTTTATGATTTTATGTAGAATCATGTTTAAAAATCATATATGAACACCCCAAATGAGTATTTCAAAAATTGACCTAAAACAGATTTCTCAAAAACAATCCTATATTCAAGAACATGAAATTCAAATGTTTTTCATGATCCTAAATAAATATCTTCCATGTTTCACTGTATTGGGATTTGAAAGTTCACGTTCTGATTTTTCATACAAGATAAAAGAATTCCACAATGATGTACACATATGGTATAACTATTGGCATTTACAAACAGGGATTGATATAACAATTGAATTCAAAAAGATGATAACATTAGCAAGATGTCGAAATCTCTTTCCAGTTTACCTATTCTATGTTTGCATGTTTCTTGCAGTCATACCTTACAAGAAAGAAGTAAACAATGAAGAGACATCACATTGGTATTCTGAAAAATTAATCAATGCTAGCAAATTTTTTGTGGAATTTGAAAAGGATTGGAATACACCACAATTCAAGAAACATAAACCTAATTCTATGACAACCCTGTGGTATTTTTTGGACCACTGGATGAAATCAAACCATACAGGAGTTTGGGAGGCTTTGAAAGGGAAAGGAGGGAGATTGTCACATTATGCTAAGAGTTTCTTCAACAATATTTTCTACCATGGTGTAGAAGAAATGACTCAAAAATCTCATGAAATCATACTAGAAATTTTAGATACAAAATTTTAGGTCAACACACCAGGGGAGATTTCATGGCACCCATTGACGGGTGCCATTGCATAACTCATTATCCTCTCTTGGTTTGAACGGTGTTTGGAGGTATGCACATTCAAACTGAATGTTCAACTGAAATTCAGTTTGAAGTCACCAACAATCTCACAACAAGTGTTGCTTGATGTGTATGTGATTTTATGTTCAACTCAAGTGGAACACTTGAAGCATGCAAACTTGAACTGATACCAAAACAACCACAGTTCTGATTTCATCATTCTTTTGAAAATTTACTTTCTTCATGATTGTTTTATTTCAAAGAAGTATCTATTTTTTACTTTTTTGAGGCAAAAAAAACTTAAATATAATGTGCTTTTTTGAATGGAATGAATTCACAATCTTCTGTTTTTGAGGTGCCGCAATTCATTGTAGTTGGTCGCGCATTTTGAAGGAATTTTAAAATCTGAAGAATTGGGTCTTTACTTACCCCCATTTGTACACTTTTTGGCTCAGACCAAACTTTCCAGCAAACAATCATTAGGATTTGCAACAAAGGTGTCCCATTTTAACCATTTTTTGGTCAAAACAGCAAAAACCACCTTTACAACCTTTCACACACCTGTAAATCACTGTGAAATATGAATTTGTACTCTGGTGTACGGGCGTACAGCAGCGTAAGAATTCAAATGTCACAATAATGTAACAAGCGTACACCAAGCACCACAAACAAAGAAAAAAAGCAACCGATGGGAGTTGGTCTTTGGAAACTATGGCACAACTTTTGACCCAACTTTTTTTTTAAAAAAAAGTCAACTATTACACATATTCAATGCACAGTCACTGTGCAAAATGCACAGTGACTGCGCAAAAATGATCTTTGAAAATATTCAAGTCAAAATTTTATTTAAAGGGGATTATTACGGAGGCCAACTACCATCAGGTGTACTTGTCATTTTTTGGAAGAGGGTAAAAATTCAGATGTCTTGGATAAAAATTGTATGATATACTTTTTCTGATGGAAATTCAATTCTTTTTGGTAAACTTAGGACTTCATGAAATCTAAAAACCAGGGGACATATGTAATTGTGTATAAAACTTTCAAAATTCAACTTCTAAAGAAAATTAGAGCTCTAAATTTAGCTCCAAATGTACTTAATATGGTTTGAATCCTTTTTATGAATATTTTTTCATCATCTATAAGGTTATAGAAAAGATTTACTCAAGAGGTTTAGATTGAAAATTGGTTAGGCACTGCAAAGAAATCATAAATGATAGTTGATAAAGACTTGTTAATCAGAATGATTCTCCACATGTCAATGAATGGAAATATTGATGTATTTATATTAAAGAAGAATTATTTAAAGATGGACCAATACTGATTGGAGCATTCAAGAACTCAGAAAATCATAAGATTGACTTGAGTTCAGCTTGGGTTCTATATGATTTGTGGATTCATTCATTATAAAGTTACAATTTTTGATCATTTCAACATCAGCCTGCTTTGTGGTTCACTTCAGAAGATGTTGCCCAATTATCTTAACCCACATCAACATCATTTCAGGTTCATGTGGAACTGACACATAGGATCATTGGCACCGGGTTCCAGTAAAAACACATGGAGTGGCACTGGCATTCCAGTGCCATAAATTCTCCCCTGGTGACAAGGTATCAAAATTACTGGTGGAGTAAAAATCATTTCATCAGAATCAGTTATTTTTTCATTCAAATATCCTTCACTTATGTTTTTTAACCTTTAGCATAAGATAAATTGTAATTACCAAATAACTTTGTTTATCAATTTGATTTCCATAAAAAGATGAGTTACAGATCAACTGCTTCCCTAACAAGAACACCCACACCAAAGTCATGTTTTTGTGAGAGGGAATTTTATAAATAATTACAAATGCCCTTCCATGCGTGCCCAACTTCAACACTCCAGGAAACGGATGCTGTTTAGTTGCAACCACAAAAAAGAAATGTGTACATGATGTGCACCCTTTGGAGTGGAGGAGTGTTGCTAAAGAGAAACAGGTAGAAATTTCAGAGAAACAAGTTGTGGACCAAGTGGAAAAGATCAAGTTCCAAGAGCAATTCTACACTTGTTCCTTTTGTTGTGGCATATCACACATTCATAGGCACAAAAATGACCCTCATTTCCGCATGAGTCAGTTTGTCAGTGCTACAAGCTGGCAATTACTAGAGAGCAGGAGGATTGGCTTGTCGAAACCTCAAGAAAAGCAAATTGACGAAGGAGGACACATTCAAGGATATTATCGGGTGCTAGAAGTCCTCAACTTATTTCCATATTTTATAACACAGGAAAAGGACACGCAAAGAAAGATGAGTTTCTTTAAGAACAATCACAATCTAAAAACACATTGATAAAACGGGAGAAAAGAGAATCGCCTGTATCCAATAAGACATACAAGAACGAGATGCACTTTATATAAAGAAGCTACATATATAGATAGCAGACTTAAGCTGTTTTGGACCCTTCACTATCATCGGTGGTATCGAGTTCGCTGTCAGTCTTGTGGCCGGTGCGAGTAGGATGATGGCGTCTGGCGGCCAATCGCTTTGACCGATTTTCCTTTGGAGCAACTCTATCAGAGGGAGCCGCTTGGTTCAGCCATGACACGCGGAGAGTGCGAGGGGGGATAGGCAAGGCTAAAGAGGCTCACATAACTTCCGCCCCGCTCTCCTCATCCTTGTCGTCGTCGTCGTCGTCATCATCATCTTCGACCGTCGCCAGCCTACGTTTCTTTTTCTGATTTGCTCGCTTTTGGGTCGGCTTGGATGCTCGTTTCGTCTTGCGAGCCCCTGGCCCAACGGGCTCACCATTCATCACTGCTTCGCGCTCCTTGTGAATTGCCTGAATTCTTGCCATCGTGAATTTCGCCGCAAAGCCCTCGGGCAGGTAATCCTTCTTGGACACCTGGATATCATGCATGATAGTCAAATGGCCGGAGCTTTCAGACTATGCGGAAACAGATCACTTACTTCTGATGCCTCTTCTGCAGAAAGCCGCTTAAAGAGATCATCTGGAAAGCGCACACGTCCTGGGTAGGTAGGCAGGACCCAATGGTGATCCCGAGCTTTGACTCGTATCACTAACTGAGCCAGGTCCGAAAGCACATATAAGGCCTGGCACAGGGAGACTTGTCAGCACCACTTCCATAGGACTGTTCAGGCAAAGTTGCATCATGATTGCGTACATGGGGGTCTTTATTAGCTTGCAGATCCTCCACGGTTTTCAGTTGGCCAGCAAGATGATAAAGTAGGGACGCATTCTCGTTATTACCCACACAATCAACAAAAAAGTTGATGTATATCGTAAAATTCTCCATGTCACTCGGCTCCGTTCCATAATCATCATGATGGGCAAGAGCATGAAGTAGGTAAATGATGGTGGTCTCAAACATTTGGGCTCGCAGTTCTACAAACCAACATTCGCCATAACTGAGCGGCTCCTCCATAAAATTGTTTATATAAATAACGCCTTCAGACTTACGTGGTGGGGCAACACTCAACCTTGAATTGATAGATCTGGAAGCGATATCCTTAATTTCTTTGACTGGATCGGGCGCAGCTAAGTACATGAGCACATTGAAGCGCGGATGATCCAGCCGCCGTGTTTGCAAGTACCTGGCCAGTTTCTTGTAAAACTCGTATCGGACGTGCCAGCATGTATCCTACAAACAGAACAATAGAGAGGGATGGGATCGGAGAGGAATAGATGAGCGAAGCTTGACAATGCAATGCATATAAAGTAGCGAGAAAACCCCAATTCTCATCTCTAACCTGTGAAATCCATACCAATTTTCCGAAATGTGTCTGAACTTCTTTGTTGAAAGTGGGGTACGTGGCAAGTTTAATGATTGACTCGGCCGCCTTCAATCTAAATCTAGTTGCGACCGCGCAACTAGTAGGCCATGGGATTAAGATGATAATGAGAATTGAGTTGAATTGGCTCTCTGGACATTCAATCAAGTTTTTCTGACCTATGAACGGTCGAACCCATCTTTTCACGAAGGACTATGAGCTGCCATAAAAGGTTGAAGATAGGAGAAGAGACGTCCTTGCTGGTTTCGGAGGAATTTGCGTAGCCAATGCATCTGGTGACGAGGACTTTCAGGGCGTAAATTCTAGCTTTATTTGAGTCATTCAGTTCATCGTCCGGGATCCAGTCGTCATCATCCTAAAAAAACAATCGCAATAAATTGACCGTGATAAAGAGCGAAATAGTTGGATTGAGCTGACCTCTTGATCGCCTTTGCTAGAGCTACGGATTTGTTTGTTGAGTAAGAATCTAGTTAAGGCGTCCCCGTGCTTGTCGAAAAGCTTGGGAGCGTATTTAGCAATTTGTCCTAGGGCACTCAGCTGACTTAGTACCCGATCAGGCGGAGATTCAGGCAAGCATTTGACCAAATCCTGACCGTCGCCACCAATCAAAGGGTAAATTTCAATCAGTTACGCAAGGAAGCAGCTGCAGCACAAGTTCAAAGTCAATCTTACATCATGTACATCCTGACAAGCCACCACCATACTTTTCACATTGACCAGCACAATGGCTGCTTGCTTGGCCTGCAGAGGTGTTCCTTCCATGACAAAATGTTTCATTGAGGCTATGATATCACTTTGGGTAGAAGGTGCAAGGAAAAAAACATCAATTCAAGGTGATATGCATGTCGGTGAGTTTTGATTCTATGAGTCGCGTGACTCACCTGTGACTGGGGATAACGGTGGCATCAGCCTTGGCGATGGAACTCAGTGCTAACAGACATGAATCGGTCAATGGCTGATTTGTGTCTTGCTTGAAGACTTCTGAGAGGTAGTTGACAATAAGGTCTACGTGTCCCATCAGCATTTCTGGGCGATCTGCCGAAATCAAGTCAAGTAACGTTTTGGCAGAATTGGAAGTGGAGCGAGGTAAATTTGATTGGGCATCCACTGGCTGAGTTTCCCGATCGCTGGCTTCCGCTTTTTCAATCCTTTCAAGAAGGATTGGAACACTGGCTGAGTTGATGATCAAAAATGCAGACTTGTGAAGGAAAATTTCAAGTGTCTCGGCAGAGGATGGGGACAACGGTTTGAGCTTCCGGCGAAATTCTTGCTATAAAGAGTCGTGCAAGTATGGGAGTCAGCCCATGTGGATAGAAGAGCGTTTCGAGTACTAACATGAGCCTTGATCAAGGTCGAAAGATCTGCTTGGTCTTCTGACATGGTTTTGAGAAGCTTATACAATCGTCTATCATTTGACTTTGCAAGATTGTGAAGTTCTTCGATGGCTTTGGCAGAATCAGGAAAGTGATCTTTGTAATTGCAGAGTAATAAGACAAGATATTCATGTCACTGATTAGAATTGTGATCGTAAAAATTAGAGGCGCATTGTTGGGACTTACTCGCTACAATCCGAATGATTGCAGCCAATTGTGTTCTAACTTGCGTCTCATTCTGATTCATGACGCCGCCCTGTAAGAGAAAAAAAAATAAACCATCCTCAGGAAATGTATCAGCCTGGATTAGAATAGTTCGAGTACATTATACGCTTCGCATGCCTCCAAATATCTGTCGAACCCGGTTGGTCGTCTATAAAATTACAAGGCAATGAGCCGGTGCGTCGACAATCGATGGATTTGAAATCTACCTACTTGATTCCAATCCGGGAAAATTTGCGAAATTTCAGCATGCTTGCGGGGTCTAGGTATTTGGCCACATTCAGCAACCTATCGATCCATCTGCCCTTTTCTGATGTGCTAGAAGGGAATGGAGTCACGCATTCCAGAAAAATTGTTTCTGCCGAAGCGCTAAGAGCGAAGACAGGGTAAGCAGACCAATAGCTGAGGGGGTGTCATGGAGAAATAATAGGAGCCCTACCATAGCCGAGGGTCACCCAAAAACATACTTGACAATATTTCTTGCGGTATCCAGGCAAACTGTGTTACAGCCTGTGGATTATCGGCTTCGCTATTGTAGCGCATAAAGCCACCAGCACAATCAGATAAACTTTGGTTGTTTCGCACACGCGCAGAGATCCAAAATGAGTAAAAGAAACATACATCGCAGATTGTGCCAGCTTATACAATCGCCCAAGAGCATTGAGAGCTTTTCGTTGGACGGAAGGCTGATTAAAGCATTATAATATAAGCGGCTATGCCTTTGTGGAGACCTCTGAGAAGGTGGGTACAAACGAGTCCTAACCTTACGATCTTCAACTCTGCCGCTCAGAGTTTTAAGGATGCTGATATCCATGTGATGTAATACCAGGTCGAATTCTATTTCAGAAAAAACTTTACAGGACTCGCATCGGATTTTATCGTCGGTATCCGTCAAGCAAGTCTTGAAGAGCGCGCTGATGTCGTCGTTTAAATGTGACTGCTTAGATACAATATGCTTCAAACAACCGGCAACAGCCATCCGAACCTGGGGGGAAAGGTCCTTAGCCCGGCGAGTCCACTCTTTCCAAGTGCTGGAATACCTCCTGGCGAAGTCCCCGCCTAATGGTTGGTGGCTGTAAAAAGTCGATGGATTGGAAATGCTCGCGCCGTTCGTAGTTAGTGACTCGGGGATCGTGCCGAATGATTTCGGCGAGAACATTTGGCCCAATGTTTGAACTGCCAGCACGCGTAATAAGACCTGATCCTTTTTCAGCTCGGCCTCTAGCTGGGGTATTACGGACTGTAACAATCCTGGGCAGACTTGATAGACACTTTTGATCAAAACATGAGTCGCTTCCAGCTCCGTGAAACTTTTCCGTTTTTGCCGGTCATCGTCTGATTCATCGTTTTCTGAATCATCCGAGTGATCATAATCAAAGCCAGCAGCCTTAGAAGCTTGTATCAGAAGATCGTTAAAGTATCGACAAACGTCTTGTTTCAGTCGATCTTCACAAGCGTTGCAGATATCTATCGCTAGTCGATAAGCGGCAGGGTTGGATTTGACCTGCTTAGGTTTGAATTGCTCAAGAAGCAAGGTGACGATGGTCGGTGGGATGATGGGTGAGGAAGCATTGATGATCTGGACGCAGAGGTCAGCAAACAACAGAAGGAAATTTTGCGACATTTCGGTCCTATTTGATTGTAAGAAAAATTCAAATTAGTAATTCACGATCCTCATATGAAAAGGGGTCGTTTAATCACACTGACGTGACCATTTTGAATAGGACATTGAAGATTTCGGTGATCAATTCTTGACTTTGTGGCACATCGCAGACAAGCACGATGCTCTGTACCGTAGAAAGCGACTCGAGAAGATGCAGATCTGTATTATGATCACCAAATTCTATCAGAAAACGCGTGAAATTGTGTCTATCGCTTTGAGGAAAATAGGGATGCTTGTCGTACAATGCGCTTGATTGGGACATTGACTGGAGCCAGGTTGCAAGTTGCGAAGCTGCCGAAAAAAGAATTGGAAGATGTCCTGTGAAGAGAATAGTACATCAACAAGAGCAGGTGGAGAGCATGAGATTGCAAGCATGGTTCAAATTACCCTAAGTTCTGCGATAGTGTAAGGAGCATCAGGAGCATAGAGTCTCAGCAAGTTGGCGATACAACACGCCACGAGAGCCTTGACAGTCTTATCCTTGTGAACGATCAGCGCGGGCTTGATTAGTTCCGGTTGAACGGTTGAGAGTGAGTCCCGATCGACGGCATCTTGCTCGAATGCCTTCAGTTCCTCGAGTAATGCAGTGAGCCGCTTTATCAATTCACTCGTGGTTCCCTTAGAATTCTTGGTTAGCGACCCTTTGAACCTTAGACCTAGAAGACCGTAATGAACGCCAAACTCCGTTAGTGATGCTGAAGCAGGAATATTCAAGAAAATGATAGTACGAACGTTGTGGTAAGGATTGGCTCGCTTCTGAGCTGTCCATCGGGAGCGAGGCTTCTCCAGGTTATCACGGTTGAGTGGGTGATTCCAGTTGAGTTGAGCTTTTGAAAGGTGTTCTCGGCAGAAAGTGTAAACCATAGGCGCGTCGAAAACTCCGCCCAGGAAACGCGTTGTCGATCAATCAGCACTCAGCGCGGAGGCTGTTACAGAGCTGTCACCCAGCCAAACTATCTTCTCAATTCAAAGTCCTCCTCAAAACAGATACATATTTATGTATTAATGGATTCTTCACACATCGTCCATTCTTAAGTTTGATTGAGTCTTGGCTGAAATGGTGGCCGTGGATGGCTACAATAGTTTGTGATTTTCACTTTTTCTGGACATGTATTTATGTATGAAAGAACTGTTCAAGAACCAAATCATGCCAAGAGAAAATAAATTCCAAACTGAAGAATGTAGTACAAATATCAGTAAATTGATTTTTTGTTTTGGGATATTTATGGGTCACTCAATCCAGGGAATTGTGGTTAAATCCTGCAGAGTGGATGGGTACAAGTTGGCTGACTTAGTTGCCTTTGAATTTTCATGAAAATTCTGTTGAAATCCTTCAATTAATTTTTGAGTAACATGCTTCAGTTAATCTTTGAGTGAAGTGCTTCAATTCATCTTTGAGTGAAGCACTGCAATTCAGCTTTGAGATATCATTGGATTTGGGGTCAAGACTGGTAACCCTTTGAGCTACCCTTTCTGGTCCAGGAGGAAGGAGACTGTTTGAATTTCATTGCAGGCACTTCTTAACTTCGTACAAATTTTTCACACATTCATATGATCATATACCTTTATACAGTCAACTCTCTAACCAATGAACCTTGGTGGATTCATTTTGCCATGGTTTCCAGGAGAGTATGGGTTAACAATTTCATTTCCCCAGCCATTTGCTAATATTGGTGGACCATTTTTCCATGGGTTATGAGGGACTATGGGTTAATATAAGGTACATGGGTTAAGAGAGAGTTGACTGTAACATAATTGGAGGAAGTGCATCATAACTTTCTTTTCACTTGTTCAATGTTCAATAGACTGTAGCAACATTTTAGAATATGCTTCCAAATGAAAGCAGAAACATTGGTAAGATTTTCTATCAATCATTTATCAAGAGAAGGGGGTTTACAGTTTCAATGTAAGAATTTCTTGATGCAATCAGTCTTCATACTAGCAGACAAAATAAATCATCATAGCCATCATCACACAAGCATACATCACTAATTCCTAACTAGTTCAACTTTAATGGTGAGGGAATCATTCATAATTTTCTACTGTATGGGCTCAAGTAATGCTGCCATACGTTGGCGGCAGCATAGCTTGTCTGAGGATTGCTATGCTGGTGAATTTCTCAGCGCGCCTGATGGGACATCCCATCCAATGCTGAAATTTATGAAAGAACTACTTGCCCAACTGATGAAGTGTTTGCATATTGTTGTAAGAGTTCTTTCTTTCCCATCTATCTGGCTTGGATTCGGAATGAACCACGGGGCAGCATGGGGCCCAAGCATGTAAATAAATATGTACATATGCGGTTTTCTGGGTGGACGAGGCCCATGTCAACGTGGACAGCCTGGCCCGCCCAGCGTCGGTCGATGCGGTATGACGTAGTGGTTGTGCTGTGGTGGGACCGGCCAGCGCCTCGCTGCTGTTGACCATTCTTCTCTCCAGCAACTCTCTTCCCACTTCCTCACAACCCTGCTGACCGTCGTGTCGCTCAGAATGACCGAGCAATCAGAGACTGCGACCACTCATGATCTCCTGCAACACTTGATCAACGAGGTGAGGAGCTTGAGGGACTCACAGACCTCATTGGAGTTGAAAGTAAGCAACCTTTCATCACGGGAAACTTCAGGGCTATGCCCACATCCATCCCGGTCTCGGGGTGTTTGACTGCCTATGCTCTTCATGTTTGATCTTTCCAGTTGGAGTCATTAGGATTATCGTTTCCCTCAAACTACTCAGCGCCATCGATTCTTAACACTCAAGCCGCAGGCGGATTACCTTCAAGCCAATCTTCCCGCGCGCTACCTGCTGAGCTTCAGCGTCTTACTCCAGAGTCAAGACCTCCAGCGGTCCCGGTAACCCTGAGCACTTCCACTTCGAGCTCTTCGTCCCGAGTACCTAAACGTGGGAGTGCATACGAGGATGAAGGCAGCATACGCGAGAAGGCCAAATTCGTGGAGTGGATGAAGAACGAAGAAGCCTTACTTGGTGGTGATAACCTTGCATCCGAAATCGTGGGCAAACAAGTCACCGTCTACCCTCAGCGATTAATCTTGACAAGTCGGTAAATTCCTTAAATACCAAGCCAGTGTTTCCAATTATCATCCTCGACAATAAATCAAATGTGCTATTGGATCTAGCATGGTTTGACTGTGTTTTTCATCTTTGCTCATCAGCTTACCCCGGACAGACTGGTATCCATCCTATTCCACTGCAATGGGGGGCTTCTGACCCCCAGAAACGAGGACCGGTGGTTGCCAGTAGACATCCTCAGAGTTTGAAAATTCGGTGAGTTATTTTAGCATCATCGGCGGTATTGGTCAATTGTAACACCGGTTCCGGACGAATCTGATCCTTCGAGTTAACGATCTGATTCCAAGAAATGCAATTGGCGCCTATTCCGGGTATGTTGGCTTTACTCATGAATGTGATAGTAAAATGTAAACATTGTGTTAATGTGTGATTTCAATCTAGGCCTTATTGTATATACAAAGCGCTGGCAACTGCCATTGGTGCAATAGACCCCAATCATCGTCCTGATTTTACAAACGTCAGTTGAATGAATGAATGAATGAAAAAAAAACCGTACGCAGACGCTGTACATCGAAAAAACTCATTTTGCAAACTACTCGATGTCATTTTCCATAGACTCAGCCGCCATTCGCTGTCTCCCCGAATCCTTCGTGGTTTGATCCTTCAAAGATTGTCAGCATGGACCCGTGGGGGCACCTTGCTCCCCAACTGTTCAAGCCATACTTTGATTCTGGGGTGGATATCAGACCTACTGGTCCGTCTCAGAATCACTAAAAATAAACCACTCGATCATTATCATTGATTCAAGAATTTGCTAGTTGCATGTACGAAGGCACATTTGAAGCTCGCTGAACTTGACGAAGCAGTAGCAGAAGGAAACCTCTTGATCGACGGGAAAATCGTTGTGAAATCACCGGGCACTTGGGCGGAAAAGGCTGCACAGACTTCAGTAGAATCTACCGGGGGGAAATGGGAATCTCTTTCTGAGGAAGAGCGTCATCTTCTGACCTCTAAAAGAGCTGGAGTTGAGGTTCAGGTTACAAAGGCTGCCGTAGAACCAGTAGTGAGTGATGGCTTATTTTCTAAAAAAAAGGGTTGATTGGGAGAACATCAGAGATTCCATTATCTAATTGGTTTCTTGTTATCAGTGGAACTTACCTGGCGTAGCGGCCCGTTTTGGTGAGTAGCATCGCCTTGATACAGCCAGCTGAGCACCGATAGATGCATTTGTAAGGGGAACGTTTGATATAAATTCCATTCGAGTGCAGGTATTTCCGAGGCGATCCTCCGCCGAGCTCTGTTTGAAGACACAGGCGGAATGTATCCAGAGCTTTTGACGCGAAGTGACTTGAAGACCTATCTTCCTCCTATCGGTGGCTTGACCGTCTACATATTTGGCGACCCGAGCTTTGTCAGTGATCCCAGTAAGGAGCTCACTTTGCGTGTGCATGACGAATGCAATGGCAGCGATGTATTTGGGAGCAGTGTGCGTTCACTCTTTTTTTTCCTGATTGTAAGATTTGCAAGTATTCCCTTGGCTCGGGGGTAGGTAAGTAAGTGCACCCAGCCATTAGTAGGAGACTAGTTGCGGCAGGTTTTGAGCCAAGGGGAACAGCTCTCTGTTGGATCAATATGTTTGAATCGAATATCGTATGTTGATGCGTTATGATCTCATGTAGATTTGCACCTGTCGTCCCTACTTACTTTACGGCATCGAGGAGGCGATCAAATGCGCCCAGCGCGGCGGGAGTGGAGTCATAGTATATTTTCGCAAAGAAGGAAGAGCTCTGGGTGAAGGTGAGTTTTATCTGATTTGCTTGCTATGCAAATCGGTACACTACTTCGAAAGATCGCAAAACTTATCTCATGTCGAATGGTCAGTCACGAAGTATCTGGTGTACAATGCCCGAAAACGAGGCGGGGATTCCGCCGCCTTTTACTTTCAAAGGACTGAGTCTGTGGCAGGAGTCAAGGACATGCGATTTCAAGGTAAGAAATTTTACTTGGGGGTGACTCGGGCTTTGGAACCCATCAGTTGACAACCTGGAATGAATTCTCAGCTCTCATGCCGGATGTTTTGCATTGGCTGGGCATCAAGAAAATCGATGTGATGTGCTCTATGAGTGACATGAAGCATGACGTCAGTTGAACCATTTGCTGTCAGAAGATTATCCTTGAAGCCTTGTACGCGCAAAATGAGATTGGAGAACTGCTGATCTGAATCTCAATCTTATTTGCAGGCCATCGTCCAATCAGGGATCCCGATTCTATTGAGAAAAGATATTCCTGATCACTTGATTCCGTCCGATTCCCGGGTGGAAATAGATGCAAAGATCGCCGCTGGTAAGTTCAATTTCCTTTCCATTCAATCCAACCAGCCTCACTTGGCAATTCCAGGAAGAATCTTCAGCACTTTCAACGCAAAGTAGTGTGGTATTAGATCATAATGCTGAGCTCCTTCTATGACCGTGATGAAACTGCAGGATATTTTTCGGCTTCCAAAGTTGTCACGGAAGAGGATTTGAAAAATACAATTGGTCAAAGCTGTCAGTAGCCATCATTCGATTACCTCTCTAATTACAAGTAAAAAAAGGGCTAAAGTCAGCCATATTGTACCTTGCAGGGGAAGATGTGGACCATTGAAGCCAAAGCTGAAGTAAAGCAACGGTGATACCGACGATGCCGTTTTCGACGCAGATGTATTGATGTATCTTATTATTTGCATCCAGTGGTTTCAATCATTGTCCACATTGTCACTATTGTAACTTGGGAGGTGCCGACGCACACGTGTATCTAAAGTTCCTTTTTGGTGAAGATTTAAAGTGGTTGTGTTTCTGCAGTTGTAACTTGTATGTGAACATGAAATGGACATTGACTGTTGTCAAATCATCAGCAGGTTGGGCCATCTACATTCCAGCTGGTAAAAAAGTGAGCAGACTGACGGAAATAAATATAGTGAAGTGATTATGGACTGTTAATATCTCTGAATAGCCTGCCAAGAAGATGCATGTGTCATCCAGTCTTTCTTTATTATGATCAAATCCCCATTAAATTATAGTACAAGATTGGGATTGAAGCCTAACGGAAGATTATCATTAATATTCCAGCTTGAAAGCTGCATGTAAAGCTGTGTGAAGTCACCTGAAGTTAAGTGATCCTTGTTTTTTCTTGGTTATGATAACACAAAAACAGTAATTTCACTAAGTAGGAGCTTCCTCCCACACTGCTAGCATGGACCACATGAGTCTTGGTCCATCTTTTTTGACTGGTGGCCAAACAGATAGTTTATCACGGGACCAAAACCTACCATTATTTGTGATATGACAGTGTTATATGGTGATATGATGATGTTATTATGTAATATGAGGTTCCTATGTGGGGGATGATTTTGAAAAATGTTCCTTACTGGGTATCCCACAATATCTTACTTGGTAGCCCATACCTGATATGTAGTAAGGGTTGAAGCAGTTCTCCACTGCCAATGAAAACAAAATATCTGTGAAATCAAATGTTTTGCTTGAAAAATTCAAGTCCTTGATTTTCCTGACACTACAAACATTTGCAACTCTGCCCAGAAAGAAAATGTAAAATTGGGATGGGCAAAACATATACCCAATTTTACAGAAAATGGTCAGAAGTGAAAAATAAGCTTTACTGAGCATGCTCAGCAATTTTTTTTTTTTTTTTGGAAACTGAGCAGAAATGATTTTTATTCATTATGGCAACTTTGGGGGATTTTGCTGAGCATGCTCAGTTTTGCTCAATTTTTATTACTGAGCCATTTTGTTGAAAAAAGTTAACATTTTGCTTAACCCAAACAGTAGTTTTTTCTTTAGGTGAAATTACAAATGTTTGTAGTGTGAAAGGCTGGAACAGAAAACAAGTTTACTATATCAGTCACCAACTGTATTTGTTTTAATTTTTTGTTCTCTTGCTTTTTTGATCTCATTTATTTTTCTTATTCAGATTTATGAACCTTACAGTTTCTTGACTCTATTTTTAAACCTTGGCCAGGCACCAGATTGGCAGCCTCTTCACTCTAGTTCATTACACCAGGGGAGATTCCATGGCACCCGTTGACGGGTGCCATTGCATAACTCATTACCCTCTCTTGGTTTGAACCCACCGCCAAAGGGGTTGTATTGGTTACAACCCCCCGCGGCTAGATTGGTGGCGGCAACCGATGTAACATCGGTCTACCAGACCAATGTTACATTGGCGGGTCCCATCAATACATTATGCCTTTGTTCTAATGTATTGGTGGGCCCGGCCGACATAAAATTGGTCTGGGCAACCAATGTAACATTGGTCGCCTCTGGCCAACGTTACCGTGGGGGGTTGTAACCAATACAACCCCTTTTGCAGTGACCGTGTTTGGAGGTATGCACATTCAAACTGCATGTTCAACTGAAATTCAGTTTGAAGTCACCAACAATCTCACAACAAGTGTTGCTTGATGTGTATGTGATTTTATGTTCAACTCAAGTGGAAAACTTGAAGCATGCAAACCTGAACTGATACCAAAACAACCACAGTTCTGATTTCATCATTCTTTTGGAAATTTACTTTCTTCTTGATTGTTTTATTTCAAAGAAGTATCTTTTTTTTTACTTTTTTGAGGCAAAAAAAACTTAAATATAATGTGCTTTTTTGAATGGAATGAATTCACAATCTTCTGTTTTTGAGGTGCCGCAATTCATTGTAGTTGGTCCCGCATTTTGAAGGAATTTTAAAATCTGAAGAATTGGGTCTTTACCTACCCCCATTTGTACACTTTTTGGCTCAGACCAAACTTTCCAGAAAACAATCATTTGGATTTGCAACAAAGGTGTCCCATTTTAACCATTTTTTGGTCAAAACAGCAAAAACCACCTTTACAACCTTTCACACACCTGTAAATCACTGTGAAATATGGATTTGTACTCTGGTGTACGGGCGTATAGCAGCATAAAAATTCAAATGTCGCAATAATGTAACGAGCGTACACCAAGCACCACAAAAAAAGCAAAAAAGCGACCAATGGGAGTTGGTCTTTGGAAACTATGGCACAACTTTTGACCCAACTTTTTTTTAAAAGAAATTCAACTATTACACATGTTCAATGCACAGTCACTGTGCAAAATGCACAGTGACTGCGCAAAAATGATCTTTGAAAATATTCAAGTCAAAATTTTATTTAAAGGGGATTATTACGGAGGCCAACTACCATCAGGTGTACTTGTCATTTTTTGGAAGAGGGTAAAAATTCAGATGTCTTGGATAAAAATTGTATGATATACTTTTTCTGATGGAAATTCAATTCTTTTTGGTAAACTTAGGACTTCATGAAATCTAAAAACCAGGGGACATATGTAATCGTGTATAAAACTTTCAAAATTCAACGTCTAAAGAAAATTAGAGCTCTGAATTTAGCTCCAAATGTACTCAATATGGTTTGAATCCTGTTTATGAATATTTTCATCATCTATAAGGTTATAGAAAAGATTTTCTCAAGAGGTTTAGATTGAAAATTAGTTAGGCACTGCAAAGACATAATAAATGATAGTTGAGAAAGACTTGTTAATCAGAATGATTCTCCACATGTCAATGAATGGAAATATTGATTTATTAATATCAAAGAAGAATTATTTAAAGATGGACCAATACTGATTGGAGCATTCAAGAACTCAGAAAATCATAAGATTGACTTGAGTTCAGCTTGGGTTCTATATGATTTGTGGATTCATTCATTATAAAGTTACAATTTTGATCATTTGAACATCAGCTTGCTTTGTGGTTCACTTCAGAAGTGTTCTACAAATAACTTGACCCACATCACCATGATTTCAAGTCCTATGGAGCCAAACATGTACAATCATTGGGCAGGGGTTCAAGTAAGAACACATGCAGTGGCACTGACATGCCAGTGCCATAAATTCTCCCCTGGTGTTAGAATCCAGATGTTAGAATCTGGATGAAATCCTTTTTATTGGGTACTAGACTAGGAAACTACATAACATTCAACTGAAGGCTTGTCATCTTGTGACAATTTTTTTATTCCTGATGGTACAGTATTCTGGATAATGGTATTGGAAGTATTGATGAGAATGACGGCAATTCATGAAGACCTGAATCAAATGTGTAAGTCAAATGTCTGAGACAAATTGAAAAGAAGTAAATAAAGAAGAAGTAATCTATGAATGGGCAAGAGAATGACTGAGAAATTGAAACAGGATGATTGCTTTGGCATATCATTTGGTGGTTGAATAGCGATAATCCCCCCACCCCAGACTTTCTTCAGTTCAGGTGATCCACTTAACCACATATCTTTGAATGCCCTGGTTCCTCATTCCCCAATGGTCATTAAAGAACAAATGTCGTATTTTTCTGTGCGCCTTACTTGCCATCGGAACTGTGATTGACAAAATCTGAATGTGATCAGAATTGAAATGCAAGGAATGGAAAAAAAACTATGTCTACACTTACTGAGATGGCACATTTTCCTGGCTGATCACAAGCTGGTGATAAATCAGGGGGTACTTGAACTGAAAACGTTTGAACTATAAAGTTCCCCCACAAATTCAAAAAATCAATCAGGCAGCATGATCGAAGAAGAAACTGATGATTGTCTTTATGTACCTCTTGGCTGCCGTGGATTTCCAAAATTTGCACCCAAGTCTTGCAATACTACAATTTCTCCCTGCGATTGGAATGGCTGTTGGGCGTTCACGTCCATCAGAACAAGCTGAGCTTTTCCGCCCTGATTGCGATCATGATAAGCTACTACTGATTAGTACGGATGCGTTTTCTCGTGATCAGGTAAAAAGAGAAGATCAAAAGTCTTACATGGGGGATCTGAACCTGAATAGTCACGGGAATCTGTTGGCCAGGTTTAAATCTCGGGACGTTTGACAAATCCTTTGAAGATCGTTGAAGTAATGAGCTGAATAGGCCATACCACGATGTATGTACATACAGCGTCAACTCACTTGGTCCTCGACAAACAACCCTTGACAAACTCTTTGGCGGCATTGACGATCACGAGGAGACCTTTGTTTCCATATTTCCTGACTGATAAACTAAAACCGATTGCAGGAAATGACCAATTAACATCAGTCTCAGTTCAGTCAATTCTCTTTCATCACGTTTGCATTCTGGCGCGTCAGGATGAAGACACTCACAGGGGCCCTGGAGATAATGGAAGCGGCCTGCTCCCCACATTGATCGGTGAATAGCTTCCCGAGCTGTGTCTCGAATAAACGCAAACGCCGGTCAGTTTAACTGACATTCATGTTGCCGCTGGAAGAAGTAATGATAGTCACCTTCATGCTTTCTGGGCTGATGATTCCTGCATGAGCATTTACCATCCGCAACAAAGATACGTTAAATAGAAATAAGTAGTAGCAAAAAATCGTTCCAGAACGAAATAAAGCCATTGTCCTTCTCAAAGAGTTCTTGATCTCCGTCAATTTTGAGTTTCCTTGATAAGGGGGGGGGGGGGGGGGTAATCAAGGGAATCGCATACCTTGTCGTCGCTCACAAGCCAAGTGGCTGAGGAGGATGATATGAGTTGATGATTTATAGTGGAGCAGATTATGATACGTAATCAAGAGATAGAACAGTGGCTGAAAAGCAAGAGTATATTTATTTAGAAATTCATTCCCCGAGTTTTTTTCATCAACGTGATTAATCAAGGAGTTGGTATATGTTTGCTTTTTGCAGTTAGCAGGGCTTAAGAGGCCAAGCTCGGTGATTTAAACAGATGAGTAACAATGAAACTGGTCTTTAATTACAAGATAGATGAATGGTAGAAAAGCAATTGTGCATCAATTCAAGATGAATATTCTTGACAAATTTATATATAAGCGCAGGTCCAGCCTAACCAACTCTCTCTCGAACTCCGGAGTATTTGGAGCTATAGCGCAGGATAGATGGGTGAGGTTACTGGGGCTCGGCCGTTATGTTTTTTTTTCCAATACATAGCCACCTGCTCGCGAATAATCGACACCGAGTATTTGACGGTAGTTCCGGTGTTCGGTCGCCACCATAGTGATAATCGGCATGGCTCCCGCGCTTCAACTTTCGTCTCCTCACGACGATCGACTTTCACAAAATGAGAGTATATAGCCCATTCGAGATCAATTTTCTGTTTTTCTCAGTATCGTCAACGAAACCTCCTTTAGTCACTTGGTCCGTCATTTCGTCGAGACAGGCGTCTGTTTGTGCGGCAGTAGTCTTACAGGCGGGTTCAGATGTTTTATTTTTGATATAATTGACTCAGTTGAGCGGAATCGCTTTCAAGTCATCTTCCAATTGATTGATCTAGAATACACTGTGGCTGAAAAGATGCTCTGCAGTTTCGAGACACTACTGTAGAAGAAAGCGTTGAGTTATCCGATCGATTTTCCCCAGCCAAGGGGATTCTTTGGGTAGTTTCCGAGAACCAGTGTTATGATTTTGAATCCACGATTGAAAGGAAATCGTAACAAATAATGAGGCCTGCTATTCCAGCCTGGCTCCATCAATAATTGACATTTATCCAAAAAAAATCTTTTTGAATTGACGGAAATTGTGTTGTATTCATTGAAGGTGGACAGCAACATTGCATGAGAAATAGAAGAGATCACGGTATAATTAGAAGTTGGCACTGATTCGTCCTCAAGCTAAAAATCCAAAGAGTTTTTGCAGAATGATGCTTCAGACAGTAGTTTATAATGGAATGTCGAATCTCCCATAGGTAAGCTTTCCTTGAAGTGGGAACCAAGTCAACAATTTGTTTGCGATAAGCCTCTTCAGATTCAATCCATGAATTATCGTGAAAGAGTCTACTGAATGGTGGATCCTCCAAATCCAAAACAACTTGAATGAAATATAGAACATTAGCAATCGCAAAACCTGGCCCCTTGATAACAAACCGATTGCTCACATGTTGGCACATCGGGCAAAGATTTGATTTTTTCGCTGATCGCTTCAAAAGCTGGGCAAAGTTGAATCAAATGTCAAAAAAAGGATAAAAAGGAAACCCAAAAATCAATCATTAATCATTGTACGGTCCAGGACGTGGTACTTACCCCTGTCATAGACTGCTTGTCGACTTTTGTGCTTGGTCTTTCTAGAAGCATCTGTAGGTAAGAGAAGGGTATAATCGCGTCCTGGGGATGATAGCTCAATCGGAGCACTTGGATGTGCTGCATTCGACCTGGCTTTCTGGATAATCTTACCGTGATTCTCTTGTAATACTCTCAAGTTACTATCTGCTGATTCAGAGCGTGCATGCTCGTGTAAGGCATCTTCCAACCACGTAGATAGTTCACGAAGAGGCACTGTAGATCGTACCAGAAAGAGAGTTCATTTATCAAGTGAAATAAGCGAGGGGCAAACAACGAAACAAACCTTCGTGCTCAGTCTTTTGAGATAGACTTTTAACCTTGACTACTTGTCCCTTGTAAGGATTGGGGGCTTTGACAATGATTGCGTAAAGTATTCCTTCACGCCGGCAGCTTTGCAAAACTGCCTCAGGAGATGACCATTGAGTCTCTCCATCGTACATCTGTTTTACGATCGGAGTGAGTAATTGTTTTTTATTCAACGTAAATTCTACTCGGCGGAATCAATACAACATGTATCAGTTTGAGATGACTCACTAGGTCTGCACTAATGCCATCTGCCCATAATTCTCTTGTCACTTCCAGTCTGTCTTTGAGTAAACCGGGTGCGAAAGACATAACATATACATCGCATCTTCGAGGCATCCAAGATGCACTGCTTGATATTTGTGCATGCCGAGCAACTGCCAGACTCAGACGTGAAACATGCAGGTTCACGCTGACCAAATGGCTTCTTAACTGGGATTGCCCAAGCCCAGGAGCGACTAATTTCTGAACAAGACCGTCAAATCTGGGAAGAAAACATGTGGGCTGCTTCAGTCAAGGAAAGAAAAGACAAGATGGCGGGACGCTCACCTGCCACCAGCTGCTAATACTTTTCCTTTGCGAGTGTCGCAGGTATTGAAAAAGACGCCATTTGAATTGTCGCGGTGTTGAGGGACCAAGAGAGGCCAAACAATGATCGATCCTTGCATGCCCAGTAATTTGGCAAACTTGATTACTATTTCCAAGTCATCAATTGCTTCTCGAATGTTGAAGTTATTATACGACGCAGACGCCGGACCAAGTAAGTGGGCTTTGACGAGCTGGAAAGAACATTTGTTTAATTGTTTTGGCCCCCCGCAAAAATAGCTAAACAGTAACCTACCTCGATGTCCCCTATATTTAAAGTAAGGTGAACAGTGGCAATACATGTGAGAAACAAGCAAACAGGGCCAATTCGATGGAGCCGACAAAACTCACCACGAACATTAAAGACCTTCTTGATAACTTCTAGAGTCGTCTTGGACATTCGGTTATTATCTACTAGCTCAGTCGATAACTCCGACCAACTTGATGGGTTTGCCGCGTTGTAACTACCAATCATTTTTTGCAATGCCATGCGTTGATGAACAGGTACATCAAAGAAGATTGCGTCCCATAGCTTATTATGGCTCAATACGTGCTCAAACGATCCTCCTAGCGGAAGCGAGGAAAGAGCATCATCTGAAACAAATATCATTGGTAAGAGACTGTGGTAGAGCTGGAAGAATCTGTAACACCACGGCTCCTGCTCTTGATGTTGGGGATAATCACTGAACGGAAGGGCAGGACTTACCAGTAAGCTGCAGTATTCTACAAATTTTCGCAAGATTAGCACGAGTTTCTGCTCCAGAAAGTTAGACAAAAAAATATCGCTAACTCTGATTCAGCCGCTAAGGTCCGAGTCGGGCATACAATATCATAGCTTGCCACTGGTATTGTAATCGGCTGGCCACCAGCCGGGTTTTGACAGTACATGGGTGATAAGCTGAATCTAGGGACAGAGTTTTATTTGGGTCAGCATCCATTGTTTGAAGCGGATAAGAAAATTACTATGTGTATCAACCGGAGATCATTACTTCTCCTGGGATACTACAATGCGGTAGCTTTATGCCCTTCAGAGATAAGACACGTTTGCCCATGCAATTAATGGAATACGTCCAAATATCTAACCTTTTCAGTCTTATAAGAGACTGGTCCCTGGCCACGGTTCTAGCAAACGGGATTGTAGCATCAAAATGCAAAGTCACAACGGTGCCTTCGGTGTCCAAAAGTTTTACCAAGGAAGGATTGTCGATGTCTGTATAGGGCACTAGTACAGGACTTTCAACGTTAACAGCACCCCGTAAGCAAAATTTTCCGGTCAGATGATCACAGATTAAAGTCCGAAACGGGTTGTCCAAGATCTTTTGAGACGTGTCGGCGGTGTGAAAATCGTATGTGAAGTCACGACGGCTGTCAAGATGACGATTGGACGTGATGATGATATTAGTTTTCAGCCACTGTGAATGTCACAACAGGCAGCGTCTGTACGAACATGCGATCAGGCAAAGGTTGATCAAACAAGGAGGCCAGATAAGGTCGAAACATAGCGTGATCTGGCCGTGAGATAAGCCGAGTTATTTCTTCAATGTTTTCATCTTCGGGCTGGGGCGGAAACAAGTTGCTTTTTAACAGTTCAGTTGGGGATGGTCTAAGTTCCGCTGTATGGTTGAGGCACCATTTGATAATCCTTGGAATTGTGGTCAAAAAAGCCAGAGATTTTCGTCAGGTTTCATTATTCCATCTTCTGATTATGTAGAGCTCCAAACCTAGTCTTAATACCATCTGGTTCGTCGTCCCAGCTCGAAGGAAATTTGATTTCCGCACTCCTCAGGTCTTTAATCACTTGAACACGCTCGTGAAACATATTCATTTTGTGAAACATTTCAAACAACACAATTCCTGGCAGTTTGGTAGAAAGGTATCGTCAGACGCCGATAGCAGAGCTGTCTATCATGTTTAGTCAGAAAGCACATCGAATTACCAAAGCTGTAAATATCAATCTTTTCGAGATGTTTGGCTCGTATGTGTCGGGCCTCAACAGTTTCAGGAGCAATGTAGAGTGCAGTTCCAACGCCTGAGGTGAGTTCCGTGCTTGCCGGCATTGACCCATATGAACCTTCCATCTCGGCCGCATTTTGATTGACGGCCAAACCTAAAAAAGGCCTTTGTCAATATAAAGTCATTGAAATTAGAGCCACGAATAAACACTCACCAAAATCGCCTATCCGAACGTCTCCCTGTAGGTTATCAACACATACAACAAAGTTTAGCTTGGAATGAGAACTAAGAGGCACGCCTACACCCGCACCTGGACATCCAGAAAGATGTTGCTGGGTTTCAAGTCGCGATGTATGACGTTAAGAGAAGTAAAGTAAGCCATGCCAGAGAGAATTTGGCGGGAAATTCTCCATATCTGACGATCACTCTCAAGACCCTGGTCTATCGCCTGAAAAATAAGCAAACATCAGGTATTTTGACATTCAATGGATGCGTAAACCCGGACAGTGAGTCAAATCTAGCACTGACTTCTCGCAGGGTAAGACTTTCGGGCACCGAAACTTCAACACTCATTGAAAATATTTGATAGAAGAAACGAATAACCACACTGACCTGTCAACGAATTCCATTTCTGCGGAAAGCGAGAAATATTAGTGCGAAAGAATTCCTCGGAGAGGCGTTCGATGTAATATATACGTACGCATGAAAACTATGAAATATGTCAGTATATGATAAATGCGGAAGCGCTTCTTATGAATAAAACCAGAAAATCGCTTACGAATCCTTCTTAGCAAAGGCTTATCCGTTTCCAGGGACCCTTTGCTGTCATTAGGGGAGGGCGTAGCATCCTCCCTAGCCTGGCGACCCATGGACTTTGTCATACACATGGACTGCGATTGACTAGAATCTCCGAATCGAATGCTTGGCATCGAACTGTCATGATGAATAGATAAGAAATCCATATCATCCAGCCCAAGATCAAATTCGTGGATGGTTGCATTGTCGCCACCATCCATGCTACCACTAGTATGGGAAGATTGAGAGTCGTTGCTTTCGCTATCGCTATCTGATCTGGAGTAGGAATACGAGTGACGACCAGCAGTTTGCGGTTGGGAGTATTGATTATCACTACTGATTTGACTGAACTCTGAATTACCAGAGCTCGGGGCCATAGTGGTCGCCTCTATCCAACATGCGTGGTACCGTACAATATGCGGATGGGACATCCTAATCCAAGTAAATCCGTTATAACGAGGAAGTTCGTCAAGTATTGAATATCAAAAGGGTGACGAACCTTGAGAGAATGGTGACCTCCCGCAGAATTTTGGTCTCTTCTCGAGGGTCCATCGGAAGAGAAATTTTCTTAATCTAACGTCAAGGAAAGGTCAAAAAAGGAAATCAATCACAATTCCTGACACACTTGTAATTGCGAATAGATTGGCTTACCGCATAGAATCGATTATCAAGCTTATTTCGAGCCTTCAGAACTTCACCAAAGCCACCCTTCCCTATAAGGTTGAAATCAATGACCACAATGACCACAATCAGTATACGCGCGTTCAGTCGCATACGGGAGACATACCTAGAAACTCTACTTCTTCAAAGTCATTTCTGTACCGGGAGTAAGTTGCCCCCTGAGGTTGCCAAAACACTCCTTGGGGTATAATTGGATTGGCAGCTTGCTCCCGATTTTCGTCTTTTATTAAAGGGCGCGTTGGCGTAGAGTTTACTTCAAAAACACAGCGTTCGACTAGTCAGCTCGGATTGTTATAATGAGGTTTACAAGCAATCACATACTTTGCTTTGACATTCTTCTGAAAGTAGCCAGCTTGTCCAAGAGATGTTGTGCATTATTTTTCTTGCTGTTGAGCAGTAAGCTGCCAAGCAGCTCTCGAAAAATTAACGGATAATCGGCAGGCACTACCACATGGCGGTAGAAGATTAGTTAACTTTTGCCACAAGCACTCAGAATACCGTTCATGAAAGCGGCGTTGACTCACAGCTGTGGAGGAGAGCGCCTGGAGAGTCCCATTTAGGCCAAAGTTCGCCAAATACAATTTGAGCAAAAGTTATCCCAAGATCAAATAGATCGCGCTCTCTATCGTAAGCCAATGGATCTCGGAGTGTATCTGTAGAGAAGTTCAAACGACCAAATGACTAGATAAGATGTTTGTCGTCGGTATATCCGGAGGTGGGCTTGGTGACTTACTAGGGTGGATCCTTTATCATAACCGTCCGCGGAGAAAGAAATAGAAACACAGAATCGCACCGCGTGAGGACTTTGAAAGCTTGCAAGTAGCTAAGAAAAAAATGCTTCACCATAGATCTGGTCTGGAAGAATCCTGCGGAAGTTCGCAAAATGGGTTGGATTTACACAAGTCCCAAAGTCTTTGAAACCATGATACATTGACAAGCTTAAATACAGCTTTTTTAGTAAGTTCTTTGGGAGTAAAGATGACAATGTTTTCTGGTTTGATGGCTGATCAAAACAAGAGACATAATTTCAGTTGGACGCGGAAAAAGTTGCCGATAGCAGAATTAGTTGATGTAGTACCTCTGTGGACAAGATGAGCATCATGTACAGCCCTCAATCCGTTTAAAATTTGCTCTAAAAAATCTAATGCCTTCTGTAATTCGAAAGGACCGCACTGATTCAATACATCGCGCACCGAATTCCCAGGGAGGGATTCGCTAATTATCGTCAACTTGGTTTCAACTAGTTCAGATCCATAAATGGATTGGACGTGGGGGTCACTCATGTGACGGAGGGCATTTAGATCACTAGCGACTTTTGATAGCATCTTCTGGCCTGTATTACTATGATAATAGCGGCCCTGTGGATGAACAATAGTTAATTGAGCCAGTCCAGAGCTAGATAGCTGGACATCATAGACGCTCCCGAAGAGTGATCTATGGAGAGCTTGAAATCCAACTCGGATTTCTAATGGACCTGTTGGAAGTGCAATCTTGATTATGCTACCGAAAGGCAGGCACTCTATGCTGTGAACCGGTGCCTTGTTATCATCGTGATTGCTTGCGTGGACATTGGCTTTCTCGCGCTCGCGTTTCAGAAGTTCATGCCTAATATCTATATCCTTTTGAATTTGCCGAGCTAATTCGAGGTCTTCATGTGATTTGAGTGTCAATTGGCGAGCTTTCTCAGCTTCAGCGGCCAGCCGTTGTTGCCGTTCAGCTTCAGTTGCTCGGGTCACTCTTTCCTCGATGAGTGAAGGGTGATGGAGGGGCGTGATGGCCATGTTGTGCTCGGTGATGAACTCGGCCACGAAGGTCGCAAGTTCGTATATCATCTCTGAGCCGATGAGCTGGGTAGTCTTGTCGCCCAATTGTTCTTGCAGCTCCGACAGCTGTGCCTGAGAAAGTCCAATGGCATCTTCAAGGACCAAAGTCGGCCGAATGGTGGGATAGAGGCGCGGAAGTCTATATGCAGTGAAAATCAAAGTCCCGCACAGTGGGATAAGTATAGATGACCCTCAATCTAGTACAGTTAGTTTCAAGTTATCAACTTCCCTCACACGTAAGTTGATCCTGACTCGATCTTGCAGTTCTACTTCTTCCGTCCGAATCTTGAGTCTCAATTCGAAGGGAGTGGCAAGCGTCTATTGAGTATCAAGGTAGCATCGCATAGGATTCTATGTCAGCAAGGTGTAATTAGGACTTTTTTCTGATCCAAGCGCAACAAATCCGGTACCTTGGCAGATGAGCGCGTGCGAATCTGTTCAAAGTCTTCGCAAAAAATGGCTACATCAAAATTGCAAGGATGCCTATAAGCTTCTTGGACCACCCTCTGGAATGCCGCGGTCGCGCGAAAAAGAACAGAAAAGCGCGAACCGCGTAACGCCTCAATCTCTGTTTCCTGGACCTGACGTAAATCCTGCTCCGACGGCATGATGCTATGAAGTGAAGCGGGGAGTATAGCATGAACGACAAAGGATTGAGATGTCAGTTGTTTCGCTCTGCACAAGAGTCTGAGTTATAATCCATGAATCTAGAAAAAAAAACAAAGCATACCACTTCACTTGTGGGACGGTCACGGACGATGGACCTGACTGTTTCGGTCGAGCGATCTGCATTATGGAAAGAGCTGCCAGGCTGCGCGGCGCGGTCCAAGCGCGGCAACACATGTCGCGCGTGCGCCTACCCCAGTGTTTTAAAGTTTGAAATCAAACCAGATCCATCAATTACAGATCCACCTTCGTCAAAGAGATTTCGTAAAATTTACCAAACAAGGCGTTCTTGGGTTGATTGTTCTTGATGTCATGATTAGCTTTGTATTCAACAAGGGTGCCAGCCCCTTGAGCTACGTTGGACTTTACAGCTAAGGACTTCCCGTCGCCATTTACAGGGCTGTCAATGCCCTTCAAGATTCTGTAATAAGAAATGTATTATAAAAAGAAGCTGTTTATCTAAAACTTGTGATCTTCATCATTTAGAAAACACTGAATTTTGGCCAAAAAGCCGGATTTAGACCTTGTAACATACTTTTTGGATCCTTCTAAACCCCCACAGGAAGTCCCCTTCATACATCCTGAAAGAAAAAGGTAGTTATTCTAAACTTTGATAACTGGTTCAAGAATAGTGGATTTGTCAAGAGCTGCAATTAGGGGGGTTCACAATAAGGATCCGCGAGAAAAAAATGTAATGTGCACGAGAAATATTTAAGCGTGCTGCGCACATATGATTGGGTTTTTAAAGCCGAGTTGAGTGACCGGGACACCCATGGGAGTCGCTCGCTGTCAGCTTGCTACTATGACAGAGCCAACCTGACAAAGGTAACATAAATAGAGACATTATTACTACAATATTAAGACCCATTTATATGACTAATAATGTACAAAAAACTCAGTTTACTTATTTTAATCCAATGAGCTTAGCAAAGTCCTGGCACCATAAAAATAAGTAATAAATTAAAATAACAACTACTTTTTACAAAAATACTAAATAACTTCTAAACCTTGAGGATAACTTAGAATATCATGTCATATTCTGAATCCTCATGCAAATTAATGTAGGGTCCCTCACTGGAAGTACCCCTAAATTCCTACTCCTTCACCTTGAACCAATTACCCGTAAGAATTGGCCACAAACATGTGTCACACAGACATTACACACACATGCACTTGTTATATATGCATATTATATGTGAAATGACCAATTATGGACTTATAATTGAGGTGTTGTGTATAGTTTGGGAGTTAGGCCCAATTGGGGTTTAAACCTCCAACCCCGCGCGTGGATTATATAATCCAATTGGAAATTGGCCAAATGCGTGGAAATAGCTAATCCCCTAGTTACCACATAGGTACAAGTGTAACTAGGGTAAAAGTAGATTCTACGTGGTTTATTTACAAGGTTTTATTAATAAAAACCTTGAATACATAAGAGTAACATAGCCAGCGTGGCCTTTAATGATTGGCCTTAGCCATTTGTGGCCCATTTCAGATACATTCACACGTCAGTGTTGCTATGTACCTTAGTTACAATGACTAAATAATTTATTAAAGTCATGGAAAGCACTTGTGACGCAGAATTAATGACCAGCAGTGTCATTGGGATGAGCCTTGTTAGTGCCAATCTCCCAAATTGGCCACATTGCGCTGAAAACCAGTTACTACACGCACACAGGCAGAAAGGTCCTCCACTATGAGTGAAATTAGTATATATAGAGCCCTCTTTCCACGCCAAAAGTTGTTCCCCATCATCAATTATTATTACAGTCAATCAGTTACGCCGCGTCCTGTCCTTATTTCAGTTACTCTGCCCTGTTTTGCCTGTTTTATCCGTGGTGTTCTCTTTAAATCAACCATCCTACGTGTCCAGCTCCTGCGCAGAAACCCTTCAGTCTACCCAGCAGCTCTACTTCACCCCCCTACGTGGTTTTTTGGCTTGAAAGAAGCAATAGTGAGTACTTCTTTCATCCTTCTGTCCCCATTCTGGTTCCTTAACTGGAAAAGCACTTTGGTACCACCTTCTGTTACGCAGAAACCCATTGTTTGCTTAATCAGATACCACCCTGCTTTGCAGATCTCTGATTTAGAGGGCACCTACAAACACCCCTGTGCCAGCAGGCCCCTCTATAAAAAGAATTTTATTCTTTTTTAACCCTTCTTTACTACTTTTCTATGTGAAATTACCCCACTTTACCTTTATTTTGCACTCTTATCACCTTGTGTAGCTAAAAGGTATTAGCCCTTGGCATCACAGAGGCTGATAATTGGGGGTCTGGCCGGGAAATTACCAATATTCACTCGTGGTAATTGACTCCTGGTACTTATTCTTTCTACTTCTGCTTTTCACTCACGCAAAAAATTACCAAACCAACTAAAACTAAAAATCATTTATAAAATAAATCCACTAAAAAATATCCTTCTGCTTTATTTTTTACGCATTCTTTTAGTGAACCAATACACTAAAGCTCTCATTTCCACTCCTGAATTTTTTCATCCTCCTTTTGACCAAATTGCCCACTTTGAATTAATCAAACATTATCTCAAAGTCCTCAGATTGCGCAAAGAAGAAGAAATAGCTAACTATCAACCTTCTGATTGGGAACAACTTACGCCTACAGAACAGTTTCAACTAGCTCTTTTTCATTCTCACCAATGTGCTCAAAAGGACACTGAACTTCTCATCAAACTCAACGCCATCAACAGAAGAAATCAAGAGAACAAGAGGCGTGCAGATCTTCAAAGAACTTTGGAATATAAACAGCAGTTTTACAATAGTCAGTATAATTCTTTTTTATCTCTAATAAAATTATTAAAATCACCAAAAATACTTATTCTTACTCCTGAATATCATTCAGTGTCTTCCACTACTACTTCCAACTCTTCTACCACGGCCCCAGCTACCTCTGTGGCCAATTCTATTACTCCACTTACGGCTCCACCCACCAGTAAGTTTATTAACTACGCCTACTAAATATTTTTGTGGCCCTTTTCACTAATATGTCACGTGAAAATAGTCCTGTCAGGAAGTCTACCAGGGCTCACAAGCCTGATCTCCACGGCCACTTAACCCCGGCCACTAGGCAACCTAGAGCCAGAGAAGTTGCCCCAGAACTTGGCATTCAAGAAGAAAGCCCCCAGTCACCCCAATCCTCAAGCCATGGACGTGGACGTGGAACCAACCCCTTCCACCTCCTTGGCCAGTACCCAGAAACCCTAGACGGAGGAAGAGGACCTGGAAATCCAGGTGATAGGTATGTCCAAGGAGGACAAAATAGCCAGATTGGTCAAGATACACATGGCCAACCATCAGAAATTCGTGGAAGCCCAGAAATCCAAGGCCACCCAGGAGATGATGCTGAATCTTTTAGGACTAGCCAGAAGAGTCAGAAAGAACTGCAGAAGTTTATCTCCAAAAAGGAAGTGGAGGAGTACACAAAGGGATTGAACCCTTGGGAGGAAAAGAGAGTATTGTTTCCTCACACAGCCAACAAGAACAAGGGAAAGAATATGAGCAGTCTTTCTATGAACAACCATCATTACAACAATCCTCAGATGTGGAAGAAATTGGCCAACATCAGCAGCGCCATAACCAGCTTTTACAACAGCTTAGATTAGGTTTTTCTGTCCTAGATAATTCTCTTACAATTGCGCATAATAATATTCTTTTGTTAGATAAAAATGCTAAAACACACCACAAAACTGTTTTAAAATTTTTAAACAAGGCTCCTCCTCCGCCTGAATCTTTAGAGAATTATATGTCTAGCTCTTCTCTCATTTTAAATCAATTGTCTAAATTTCTTAACTCACCTAAGTCTGTCTTTACGCATAATGAATCTGATTTTCACACTAAAACTTCTGAGCCAAAGATCCCTAATGTGCCCAAAAAATTAGAAGAACTTGAAGATGAACATTCCAAGTATTCTAATGATGATTTGGCGGATAAATTAACAGATTAGAAGACATGTTTCATGCTAATACTGAACATATAATTAACAGAATTAATAAAAATGTCATTAACACTTTACACGCCCAGAATGTTAAATTAGAACTGGAACAAATGGACTTGAAAAGAATGATGAGTGAACTACAAGCTCAAGTAGCCTTAATATCTGATCAAAACAACAAGAATGTTAATGGAAATCTATTATTAAAGCATCTGTTAGACGTGAAATTTGAATTAGCAGACTTAATTAAAGAAATTCCTACCAGAGCTATTCCTGCTAATAACTCCACGCCCAAATATAACAACCCTTATGTGGAAACCATACCTGAAAATAATGGAGGAAATAATAACAACTATCCTCATAATAATCAACAACAAAACAATAATAGTCAAACCAACTATACCAAATATAATAGCAGTCCACCCATGCCTCTTAATAACAATTACCCTCCTAATAATTCCCCTAGTCATAATAACCATCATAATGGGAGCCAAGGCAGTCATGCTCATTCCTCACGTAACCAAGTATACAGTAACAATACTAACAACTTTATAGACCCTTCCCTTCTGAATAAATTGTTGCCACCAATTAAAGAATGGACCAAATTCTCAGGAGAGGGAGATTATGACCATATTAACTTCATTAAATATATTGATCATATATTAACAGTCTACAGAGCTCCTGATGAAGCTATCCTTACAAGATTGCCCAGATTATTTGAAGGAGTAGCCTTTGACTGGTTTATTAGTAAACAAGCTACCATGGGACAACAATCTTGGCCAGCTTGGAAAGAATTGATCAAACAACAATTTGGCACTAGACTCTGGGAAAAAAAATGCGCAGAGCCTTTGAGAATGACTATTTTGACCCAGTCAAACATAATCCTCATCAATGGTGCCTGAACCAGAAAAAGAGGATTGAATGCATTTATCCTAAATTAGATCAGGAACAAATAAATGATTTAATAATTAATCAAACTAAAGGCAGCCTAGAACATAATGTCAGATGTAGAATCAATGACATGGATTGTGACTTATCCACTCTTATAGGTGTTATGGAAGAAGTGGTAGAAATGACTGGGATCAATAAGAAGTACAATCCTTCTGATAAAAGGATTACACTCCTAGAACAGATCCTCCCAAAAAGTTAGAATCTAAGCCAGCTGAACCCATTAGAAAAGAAAAGACTCCTACATGTTGGAATTGTGGAGAAACTGGCCACAGAAGTACTGAATGTACCAAACCTAGGAGAAAAATCAATAATGTGCATGGCAAGCCCTGATTCAGATTCTGAAGGTACCTTTCATATCATACAAAAAGAACCCTGTAATACACATTATGGTCAAGACAATGATGACTCAGAATCTAGTGGTCATGTAGTGTTAGTAATTAATGCTGATATTGGCAATGACTTCAGCATTAATACCATCCACGGTGAATCTAACTTACCCCAGAAATGGGAAGACAATATGGATATTGGTCATATAAGTGATGCTAAGCTATTAACTAACAAACCTGAGGAAGGAAGGTGTTACACTCTAGGAAAAACCAGTTACACTAAGGTTATTTTCAGAGACTTAGCAGTTAAGACACTATTAGATATAGGAGCTTTTTGTTCTTGCGCCAGTGCTACATTTTTGCAACAAATATACCCTTAATGGCGCAAATATTTATTACCTGTTCCCAAAGCTACATTTAGCAGTTGTAACTCCACCATGAAACCCATTGGTGTCATAAATTTGCCCTTAATATTCCCTCACACTAAGGGATCCCTCAGATTAAGTGTAGAATTTGTAGTACTTTCAGATGCTATTTGTGACTACCTTATACTAGGTAATGATACCTTTTGCATGTATGGTATTGACATTTTCCAGTCCAAAGATAGATATTTTACCATTGGAGGAGATTGGAAAAGGAAATACCAAATTTGCAATATTCATTCTGAGACTATTGCCCCTGTTTCTCAGGAACCTGACCCCAAGGAATTAGAAGATTTTAATCAAGAATATATGTCGCAAGCTGCTATAAGTGACATACTAACCAATGCCCAAATATTAGATGTTCTTAAAGTATGCTACAAGGATAAAGAAGCTTTCTGTACCACTGAAGAACCCATTGGCAATGTCACAGGACATTATATCAAATTAGAATTAACTTGTGAACCTCCTTACCCACCTGCTCTTAGAAAAGCAGCCTACCCTTCTAGCCCTAAATCTAGAATAGCCTTAGAAGCACACATTAAAGAGCTTATAGATTTACGTGTTCTCAGAAAAGTGGGCCATAATGAGCAAGTGGAAATTACTACCCCAGTTATTATTGCCTTGCATAATGATAAGTTTAGGATGGTTGGAGATTTTAGAGCTTTAAATAATTACACTAAAGCTGATAATTATCCCATTCCAAGAATTGACCATTCTCTGCATAATTTATCCAAAGCTAAGTATATAACCTGTATGGATGTTCTTAAAGGGTTTCACCAGATACCTATTGAACTTAATAGCCACCAATTTATGAGAATTATCTGCCATCTTGGTGTTTTTGAATACCTTAGGATGCCCTTTGGAATTAAGAATGCAACTTCTCATTTCCAAAGAATGATGGACTCTATTTTTGGATCTTTTATCCGTCAGTGTTGGATGATGATCTATATTGATGATATAATCATTTATTCAGATGACTGGGAAACACATGTAGAAAAGATAAAAATAGTGTTAGAAACTTCCATTAAATCTGGTCTAAAAATGTCTATTAAAAAGTGCAATTTGGATATGGTGAACTTAAAGCTTTAGGACACATTGTTTCTGGTCTGTCCCTAGCTATTGACCAAAATAAAGTAGCAGCTGTAATGCTCAAACCTATGCCTCAGAATATCACTGAAATGCAATCTTTCCTTGGATTTTGTGGTTATTATAGGAAACATATTGAGAAATTTGCTATTTTAGCCAAGTCATTGTATGAGTTATGTAGTAAAGAAACCATTTATGAAATGACTCACCCTAGAGTAATAGATTATGAATAACTGAAGCTAGCCCTTACTACTGCTCCTGTGCTAGCTCAACCAGATTATAATTTACCCTTTATCTTATACATAGATGCTTGTCTAGATGGCTTAGGCGCTGCCTTACACCAAGAATTCTTAATTGAAGATAAAATGGTAGAAAAACCAGTCCTGTTTATTTCAAGACAAATTAAGCCAACAGAGAAGAGGTATGGAGCCAGTCAAATGGAATGTTTAGCTCTCGTATGGTCCCTAGAAAAGTTACATTATTATCTTGAAGGTAGTAGAATTGTTGTAGTCACTGATTGCACAGCAGTTAAAACCCTCATGAACATGCAGACGCCCAATAGGCATATGTTAGGATGGCAAATTGCTATCCAGCAATACAGAGGACATATGACTATTGTTCACAAAGCTGGTAAAAAGCATAGTAATGCTGATGGCTTAAGCAGATGGGCTTTGCCAAACACTCCAGATAACCCTGCCTGGGATCCTGAAGATGAATACATATTCCCCATTTTAGAAATACATGTTTGTGATTTAGATGAAGCCTACTATACTAGTATCAAAGATAGTTACCATTCTAATCCTGAATTTGTCAAATTAATAGACATACTTAGCAATGAAAACAGCTCCCATGAATTGATTGCTAGTTTACCTCCCTGGTTATCCAAACCTTACTCTTCTGGTAAGTTCTCTCTATTAGATGGAATATATACTTCAAAGATAGACATTCCAGTGTAATAGTCTTATGTGATCAACTTCAGATTGATGCCCTTATGAAAGAATGCCATGACAATATTGGTGCTGGACATTTTTCAGAAGAAAGGACTATTGAAAGAGTTAGAACCATAGCTTGGTGGAATAATTGGCCTAATGAAGTAGCTACTTATATAAAATCCTGTGAAACTTGCCAGAAATCAAATAAGCAAACAGGTAAGAGATATGGGCTACTTCAAACCATCCAAGAACCTACCAAAGATGGGAAATAATAAACCTGGATTTTGTTACAGGTTTACCCCCTGGAGGGTCTTACTCCTTCAACTCTGTACAAGTGGTTGTAGACAGATATTCAAAAAGGGCCAGATTTATTCCCAACCACAAAGATGATACAGCTATGGAAGTGGCTTTACTATTTTGGAACAGAATTATGGCTGATGTAGGAATACCCAAAATAATCATTAGTGATAGAGACCCAAAATTTACTTCTGAATTTTGGAGAAATTTACATGATATGTTAGGCACTAAATTAGCTTTTTCTACTGCTTACCATCCCAAACTGATGGATTAGCTGAAAGAATGATCCAAACTCTGGAAGATATGCTCAGAAGATTCTGTTCTTTTGGCTTAGAATTCAAGAACAGTGATGGTTATACTCATGATTGGGTTAGCTTACTCCCTGCTTTAGAAATAGCTTATAACAGTAGTAAACATTCTTCATCCAAAGAAATCCCTTATATTTTGGAAAGAGGATGAATACCCAGAATGCCCAA
Source organism: Puccinia coronata f. sp. avenae (assembly GCA_002873125.1). NCBI lineage: Eukaryota > Fungi > Basidiomycota > Pucciniomycetes > Pucciniales > Pucciniaceae > Puccinia > Puccinia coronata. The sequence continues at coordinate 8,135 of PGCI01000479.1, read as the reverse complement.
AGACCATATTAATAACAAATTACCACATGTACATCCCACTTCCTTAGACTTCAAAAGAATGCTTGATATAACACATGAACATGCTAAGAATGTGTGCAAGATGCAGCTGAATATAATAAGTTAAGATGGGATAAAAGTCATAAAGAACCATCCTTCCAAATTGGGGACAAAGTCTTATTGTCCACTGTAAATTTCAATAACCTGGGAGGGAACAGGAAACTTAAACCTTCCTTTGTTGGACCTTTTACCATTAAGCAATTACACGGAAAAAATGCAGTGGAAGTAATCTTAACAGATGAATTTTCCAGAAAACACCCTGTTTTTCCAGTTAGCTTAATCAAGCCTTACACTAGTAGAGGCACAGATACCCCTGTAGTAACATCTGTACCTATACCTATAATTGAACCTCTAGACACCTCTAACTTTAAAGTACATAAGATATTAAAGGATAAGAAAGAAAGGATCAATGGGAAAGATATTAGACTCTACTTGGTAAGGTATAAAGGACAATCAGCAGACAAAGATGAATGGATTCCTGAAGATAACATACCAGATGGTCCCAAACATCTACAAAATTACAGAGCCTCCAAGAGAAATTGAGAATTTTTTTTTCACTACAGACAATAGAGTGAATTTTGCTTTCTAAAGTCTCATTTTAAAGGGAGGGAATGTCAGCTTGCTACTATGACAGAGCCAACCTGACAAAGGTAACATAAATAGAGACATTATTACTACAATATTAAGACCCATTTATATGACTAATAATGTACAAAAAACTCAGTTTACTTATTTTAATCCAATGAGCTTAGCAAAGTCCTGGCACCATAAAAATAAGTAATAAATTAAAATAACAACTACTTTTTACAAAAATACTAAATAACTTCTAAACCTTGAGGATAACTTAGAATATCATGTCATATTCTGAATCCTCATGCAAATTAATGTAGGGTCCCTCACTGGAAGTACCCCTAAATTCCTACTCCTTCACCTTGAACCAATTACCCGTAAGAATTGGCCACAAACATATGTCACACAGACATTACACACACATGCACTTGTTATATATGCATATTATATGTGAAATGACCAATTATGGACTTATAATTGAGGTGTTGTGTATAGTTTGGGAGTTAGGCCCAATTGGGGTTTAAACCTCCAACCCCGCGCGTGGATTATATAATCCAATTGGAAATTGGCCAAATGCGTGGAAATAGCTAATCCCCTAGTTACCACATAGGTACAAGTGTAACTAGGGTAAAAGTAGATTCTACGTGGTTTATTTACAAGGTTTTATTAATAAAAACCTTGAATACATAAGAGTAACATAGCCAGCGTGGCCTTTAATGATTGGCCTTAGCCATTTGTGGCCCATTTGCGTCATTTGTGGCCCATTTCAGATACATTCACACGTCAGTGTTGCTATGTACCTTAGTTACAATGACTAAATAATTTATTAAAGTCATGGAAAGCACTTGTGACACAGAATTAATGACCAGCAGTGTCATTGGGATGAGCCTTGTTAGTGCCAATCTCCCAAATTGGCCACATTGCGCTGAAAACCAGTTACTACACGCACACAGGCAGAAAGGTCCTCCACTATGAGTGAAATTAGTATATATAGAGCCCTCTTTCCACGCCAAAAGTTATTCCCCATCATCAATTATTATTAAAGTCAATCAGTTACGCCGTGTCCTGTCCTTATTTCAGTTACGCTGCCCTGTTTTGCCTGTTTTATCCGTGGTGTTCTCTTTAAATCAACCATCCTACGTGTCCAGCTCCTGCGCAGAAAACCTTCAGTCTACCCAGCAGCTCTACTTCACCCCCCTACGTGGCTTTTTGGCTTGAAAGAAGCAATAGTGAGTACTTCTTTCATCCTTCTGTCCCCATTCTGGTTCCTTAACTGGAAAAGCACTTTGGTACCACCTTCTGTTACGCAGAAACCCATTGTTTGCTTAATCAGATACCACCCTACTTTGCAGATCTCTGATTTAGAGGGCACCTACAAACACCCCTGCGCCAGCAGGCCCCTCTATAAAAAGAATTATATTCTTTTTTATCTCTTCTTTACTACTTTTCTACGTGAAATTACACCACTTTACCCTTATTTTGCACTCTTATCACCTTGTGTAGCTAAAAGGTATTAGCCCTTGGCATCACAGAGGCTGACACTCGCTGTGTTAAAACTTTAGCATAATTTTTATGTGAGAAATTTCGCGCAAGAAAAAAAATTAAGGGACGCAAGAAGCAATAAATCTTATTGTGAACCCCCCTATTGTGGCCTTGTTCCTCTTAGTCATATTTTATATACCCTATCATATTAGCCCACACTCCCTTTCTTGCAGGAAAGTAAATTGTTGGTTTTCTTCAAGAAAATATCTGATTGTGATCAACATATTGAGAAAAGATGAGATCCAATAATGCTCACTGGGTATACTATGAGTTGGCAGTTTATATATTTATAGCTCTTAACTCACTAGACGTTGTGAGAACTCCTTTTGGGATGGGTTGGCAGTCCTGTGAGGGGGAAATAACTGAGATAATATTTCAAGTATGTATGAACCATCATGACTGTTACGGGTGGTTTGAAAGACCTGCCCCTCTAATATACTACGTAAGAGCTAACACAACAAACTTATTTATTTGATGTGGCTAACTAATGATAGAGAAACTTATATGTAGTAGTCTCATATCAGGCTTAGATCAACTTTCTTCTTCAGCAATATCACCTTGAGTGTGCGTGGATCTTTAATATAATGTAGTGGATGAGATAAGATAAGTGAAATTTGATAGAGTGGAGGTGATAAAAAAATATAATCTGAGTTGAATGATCGGAGCTGATGAAATATTTTTGTCTTTGTAGTTATGTGAAATAGATGATGATGGAGTAAAAGAGTCTTATGAAAAGAGTAAGTGAAATATGTTTTATGATTTTATGTTTTATGTAAATGAATATATTGTGTTTCCAAGAAAGCTTGGACAAGATGGAGTGCTGTGCCACCAAAGTATGGCATTTTACGCTGTGGGTTTTTTTTGTAATTGCACCATTTTTAATGCTGTGTCAACCTTTTTCCTCATTCTGGATTGGTCACTTTCACACCAGAGGATTCAATCTGTTTTCAAGTTGATGATGGATACTCTTGCCCCCTCCATTCTCATCCACTGATCCTCTCCTTGCTATAACAAACTTTTCTGGCTAATCTGGTTTGTAATGTTGTATTTTGGGATTGACCTTTTTGCAAGGCCTGTACCGCCTCCAGGCTATCATACCAACACCAAAAACTGGCGCATCCATGGTATCGGGCCAGAACCAGCTCCAGAAAATAATGCAAGTACTGCTTGCATTACTGTTGATGTGCATGTTGACTTGTTGATGTTGACATGTTTTTCACCAGGTTCAACTCATTGTCTGCAACACCACTTTCAAGCTATACTGTCCGAAAGGACAGAACGGGAAGGGCTGGAGAACAATCAGTCCTCCAAAAAAATTCAGAATTGAATTCAACGCTGGCACAAAGTTGTTTGAAGAATTCAAGATGTTTATTGGCAACAAATGCAACAACCAAGTATTGAATTCCGCCCTGTACATGCGGGAAGCAACTGAGAGTGGATCGCCTCCGCTCAATTGGAAAGTGTGGCTTGTTTGACCAACAGCTCCCGGGTTCAAAAAAAGTGATGACTACTTGATCAACACCGAGGCGTCCTACACTCGCTGGATCCATGTGGTGATACAGCTTGGAAAGGACTCCACCAAAGCTGGCTTGGAGATAAGGATGGAGAACCCAGCCAATGCCGTCAGACAAGCGCAGGCTGAGGCTGAACTCCAAGACCATGTCCTGGCTGGACAAGCAGCTAGAGATGCAAACAACAATGGTACAACTCTAGGCCCAAGGGTTTTGCCAAACAATTTTGATATCCTCAATTTCTACATCAACAAGATCTTTAGCACTCACCAACCAAACAAAAAATATGACCGCAAATTTCCGGTCTTTATCGATCAAACCAACGATAAGCAATATATCCCTTTGTCTCCCTCAATGATCCAACAGTGGGCGCGTGCGCTGGTGAGTCATTAGCTTTTCTTGCTGACTGGCTATTGTTATTGAGTTGTTTTTCTCTTTCATTGTAGAGGGAGAAAACAGACGGAGTGACTCTGTACTCACCACCGGCCGTTTTCAAGATGCTCACCTTATTGGCCAAAAAACAAAAAGAGAAGACTTGGGTAACAGCGACATCGATTCTGATGACTCTGTTACTATACCCAATACTAACTTGATGCAAGAATATGTTGACTTTGTAAAAATAGCGTCCAAAAAGAAAGAATTGGTCCTTGAAGTCCTCAACAAGAGGGATATCACCCACCCCAAATTCCTCCGATCTAAAACCATCACCCCTGAGCGCATGGTTAATGAATGGGGCTTAACAGATGGAGTCGTTGCCCGATTAAAGGATAATGTTTCTAAGTTTGATAGATATTTAGCTAACAAGTAGACAATCTGTTTCAATAAAAATTATCATGAAGCTCATTCCGACAATCTTGCTAGTAGCTACCATACCATACCCACTTTTTTTTTAGCTTTTTGAATCCACTCATCTGATGATCTTTGTTACCTGTCTTATTAACCATCGCACCTTTCCAAGTATTACCCTTTTTTCAAAGAAAACTGATTGAAGATTCTTATATTCCAACCGTTTCATCTTTGAATAGTATCAATCTACCCATGTTGTTAAAATGTCTTATATCAACATCTTATTTTACATTTGTTTTAGCCTTATCATTAGACAATCTGACTTGAAGGGGATCATTTGAAACAGCCTCAAACACATTGTATCAGAAATCATGATTTGACTTATTAACCCGAGCTCAAAATAGTAATTATAACACATATATCTGTACTATGCTGCTAAAAGGCCTTGATAAGACTAAGAGTGTCGATAGGCTTTTAATCTGATGATAAGATTGCTTAGATGAAATGCACACGCTGAAGGTATTAAGCTAAACTAATCAAGAAGAACCACATGTGAATGTCCATCAGTTGGATGGGACACAGTACCCACAATGTTTGTATAACTTGTAACGAAACTTGTCATTCATGATATCAGCAGCAACACTGCGGATTTCCCATTCGGTGTCCACAGAATTGTTGAGGTTCTGAGATGCACATAGCTTCTGCTTGATTGCTGCAAAGCAAAGCTCAATTGGATTGAGCTCCGGGCAATATGGTGGCAGGTAGATAATCCTCACACCAGCCGCCTCACAAAGCTGTTGAACTCGCGGACCCTGGTGGATTCAGGCGTTGTCACAGACAAGCACCAAGTTGACGTCTGGATATCGGTTCATCCGAGGGAGCTGTCAAACCCAATGTCAGCTGAAGAAACCACACAACATGGTGGAGTGGCATGGACTCACTAAGTCAAAACAGAGAAAATGTTCGAATTTAGCTCCCTTGAATGTGTTGATTGTTGTAGTCATTGCAAGCACTCCATTGATTGAGATTGCTGGTAGCAGACTCCATCGTTCAGCATTTTGATTAGTAATTGAGAGTGTTGAACCTCGCTGCGATCTTGAGAATGATCATTGGAGCAAATCTTTGTTGCAGAATGAGATTTCATCTGAGGCAAACCACTACATTAGTACTTTTAAACAACAACAAGATCAAAAGAGACAGATCTAACCTGTGAAGACAAGAAATTAAGCTGGAAAATACTACATTCGTTTGACAAACAAATACTTCTCCATCAGGTCTTTTCGGCAGTTTACTGTGGTTGGCTTTTTTAGAGTGATCGATCAACGGTTGACTAGGTTGTCGTGAACGGCCTGGTAGCTTAATAATATGCCCCTTGAGTCGCACAGTCGCTCTCAAATCTCCTCCAAAAATAATCCTGGCTTGGACCAAACTAGTTCAACCATGAAGTTGCAATTGTCCTGCGATAGCATCAGAGGCTGCCCCCGAGTCTCATAAGTATTGACATCTTGGATAACGCTCCGAGTTTACTGGTAAAGCTGGATCCATTGGTTGAATGACTGCCTTGAAATCAAGACACCGATGGTTTGACAGATGTGCCAATGTGAATGACCCTCTAGCGACATACAAACGGCCAAAGCCTTGATAGCAGGCGCATAAGATCGAAAAACCATTGATAGCGGATTGTGGGGCAGACCGAAGATTCCACGTATCCACAGATTTGCTGTGGAAGGTCAAGAGGCTCACTGTTGGGCAAAAACCAATAAATACTAACGGTGCTGTGCTATGGAACACCATAACCTTACATTTCAGAAAATAAGGCTGTCCAAGCTTTAATGGAAACACAATATGTGAAACTAATGAACAGTGGACTATTTGGGATATTTTATGCCCTCTCTCTTAGCCTTTAAGATATAACACCCTTAAGGTATGAAAGCTTCTCAGGCTTCCCCGATTTAGATCACACTTACTATCTTGATCACAGATGTAAGTGTTTTACCTCTTTAACCTTTCTTCTTGATGTGTATGTTTGAGTGGTTGTGAATGTGAGTGCTTGATGGTTGGGTGCTTGATGAGGTGGGTATCTGTAGCTGGATGATGGGATGATGAGGGGGAGGAGGCCCTCCTTTTATATTGAATACTGAGGCATTTTTGCTGGTGTGAAAGCCCTTTGAGGCATTGTTGCTGGTGAGGATCTGAACCATGTCTTCTGATTGGCCAGAACTTGATGTCTGAATCCTACATGATGATTGGTCAGAGCTGAGCCATGCGTCCTTAGTGGTCAGAACTTGATGACTGAATTCTTCTAGAGTTTTCCTGTCTGAACCGTGAGCTCTGATTGGTCAGAACTTGATGAGATAATTCTTCCTGAGACTTCTGGCTGAACCGTGCGTTCTGATTGGCCGGAATTCTATTTCTGAATCCTACGTGTTGATTGGTCAGAGCTTGATGGCTGACCTGTACATAATGATTGGTCAGAGTTGATTATGTAAGACTATGGACTAAAAAAATGGATTAAGATATGACTATGTGGTTGTCCCTATGCTATGTACTTATAAAACTATGTATAAAGACTATGTATATATAACTATGGATTAAGTGGGACTAGCCCGGAGGTTTGAGTGAGTGACTATGGTTTAAGTACCAGTGAGAGTGGAAATATGTAGTGATATGTCTAGGTCTGTGACATCTCTGATGGGATAATTGATCTTTGTGTCATATTTGATACTTGAAACCTAAATAGCACACCACAACGTGATAATGGAAATACCATTTATAATCAAACATAGGTTATATTTTCTTGTGATATTGCAGATTCAGGTGACAGATCAAATCTGATGATTTTTGGCTGGAGATGATTGAATTCACCTGGGGTTTTTGTCACACAAGCTTTATTACTATGGATATCAAGAATACTGTCCAGGTGTTGACTTGTGCATGTCCGGATGATCTTGGCATCGCAACACCATACCATCCGGACATGTGTGAGTTAAAAACTGGACAGTATTCTTGATATCCATAGTATTACAAAAAAATTCCCTGTCAGCATTTATATCTGGGTTGAGGTTATCCAGGTTGACTTGGGATAGACTTAACCCAGTTATGCCTGGTTGGATCTTAACCTATGAAATATCAATCTGAGGTAGCTACCTTGAATTCATATTCCATTGGTTGAGATGAAAACAAGTTTAGCTTGGTTGATCCCATCCAAGTTTAACTGGTATAGAATTATCCAGTGACAAACATTGCCTCAATGGTTAAGCCTTTTTTGACTTCAAAGAAACCCCAAACCTACATAGTCATCAATCATATCTTACAAGCAATCCAGACAATACTCACACTAGGTTATTCCTGCATGTATAAGTTGATAGGAATGACAATGTAAAGGCAAGGATTTCCCCTAATAAAGGGCCCATTTTGTCAAACATTACAATTACACTACACAAAACTCCAGTGAATTAAATACCTTTGGCGGTAGGTTGATTATTCTTACATTTTTTGATTGCTGACATATGTCATGCTTATAAACAAAGCTTAGACACTTGTATGAAAAGGAGCATTTCTTGTGTTCAACTTCACAAGAGATTGGCAATCATACACCTTGTGATAGATTGGGTGGGGGGGTGGGGGGCAGGAGAGAAATGATCATTTGAAATCAAAAAATATCTTTTG
>PGCI01000478.1:0-49473 GCA_002873125.1 Puccinia coronata f. sp. avenae | reverse complement strand
TATGCCTATTGGGAGTCTGCATATTCATAAGGGTTTTAACTGCTGTGCAATCAGTGACTACAACAATTCTACTACCTTCAAGATAATAATGTAACTTTTCTAAGGACCATACAAGAGCTAGACATTCCATTTGACTGGCTCCATACCTTTTCTCTGTTGGTTTAATTTGTCTTGAAATAAACAAAACTGGTTTTTCTACCAATTTATCTTCAACAAGGAATTCTTGATGTAAGGCAGCACCTAAGCCATCTAAACAAGCATCTATGTACAGAATAAATGGTAAGTTATAATCTGGTTGAGCTAGCACAGGAGCAGTAGTAAGGGCTAGCTTCAATTGTTCATAATCCAGTACTCTAGGGTGAGTCATTTCATAAATGGTTTCTTTACTACATAACTCATATAATGACTTGGCTAAAATAGCAAATTTCTCAATATGTTTCCTATAATATCCACAAAATCCAAGAAAAGATTGCATTTCAGTGATATTCTGAGGCATAGGTTTGAGCATTACAGCTGCTACTTTGTTTTGGTCAATGGCTAGGGATAGTCCAGAAACAATATGTCCTAAAGCTTTAAGTTCACCATATCCAAAGTTGCACTTTTTAATAGACATTTTTAGACCAGCTTTAATAGAAGTTTCTAATACTATTTGTATCTTTTCTATATGAGTTTCCCAGTCATCTGAATAAATGATTATATCATCAATATAAATCATCATCCAGCACTGGCGGATAAAAGATCCAAAAATAGAGTCCATCATTCTTTGGAAATGAGAAGGTGCATTCTTAATTCCAAAGGGCATTTTGAGGTATTCAAAAACACCAAGATGGCAGATAATTCTCATAAATTGGCGGCTATTAAGTTCTATAGGTATCTGGTGAAACCCTTTGAGAACATCCATGCAGGTTATGTACTTAGCTTTTGATAAGTTATGAAGAGAGTGGTCAATTCTTGGAATGGGATAATTATCAGCTTTAGTGTAATTATTTAGAGCTCTAAAATCTCCAACCATCCTAGACTTATCATTATGCCAGGCAATAATAACTGGGGTAGTTATTTCTACTTGTTCATTATGGCCCACTTTTCTAAGTACACGTAAATCTATAAGCTCTTTAATGTGTGTTTCTAAGGCTATCCTAGATTTAGGGCTAGAAGGGTAGGCTGCTTTTCTTAGAGCAGGTGGGTAAGGAGGTTCACAAGTTAATTCTAATTTAATATCATGTCCTGTAACATTGCCAATAGGCTCTTCAGTGGTACAGAAGGCTTCTTTATTCTTATGGCATACTTTAAGAATATCTAATACTTGAGCCTTGGTTAGTATGTCACTTATAGCAGCTTGGGACATATATTCTTGATTAAAATCTTCTAATTCCTTGGGGTCAGGCTCCTGAGAAATGGGTGCAATAATCTCAGAATGGATGTTGCAAATTTGGTATTTCCTTTTCCAATCTCCTCCAATGGTAAAATATCTATCTTTGGACTGGAAAATGTCAATTCCATACATGCAGAAGGTATCATTACCTAGTATAAGGTAGTCACAAATGGCATCAGAAAGTATTACAAATTCTACACTTAATCTGAGGGATCCCTTAGTGTGGGGGAATATTAAAGGTAAATTGATGACACCAATAGGTTTCATGGTAGAGTTACAACTGCTAATGTAGCCTTTGGAAACAGGTAATAAATTTTTGCGCCAATCAGGGTATATTTGTTGCAAAAATGTGGCACTTGTACAAGAACAAAAGGCTCCTATATCTAATAGAGTCTTAACAGCTGAGTCTTTGAAAATAACCTTAGTATAACTGGTTTTACCTAGGGTGTAACACCTTCCTTCTTCAGGTTTGTTAGTTAATAGCTTGGCATCAGATATATGGCCAATATCCATATTATCTTCCCATTTCTGGGGTAAGTTAGATTCACCATGAATGGCATTAATGCTGAAGTCATTGCCAATATTAGCATTTATTACTACAACAGCATGGTTATCAGATTCAGAGTCATCATCATCTTGACCATAATGTGTACTAGAGGGTTCTTGGTGTATGATATCAAAGGTACTTTCAGAATCTGAATCAGGGCTTGCATTCACATTATTGATTTTCCTCCTAGGTTTGGTACATTCAGTGCTTCTGTGGCCAGTTTCTCCACAATTCCAACACGTAGGAGTCTTTTCTTTTCTAATGGGTTCAGCAGTTTTAGGTTCTAACTTCTTAGAAGGGTCTGTTCTAGGAGTGTAATCCTTTTTTTCAGAGGGAATATGTTTTTTATTAATTCCTGTCATTTCTACTACTTCTTCCATAACACCTATAAGTGTTGATAAATCACAATCCATGTCATTGATTCTACATCTGACATTATGTTCTAACTGCCTTTAGTTTGGTTAAGTATTAAATCATTTATTTGTTCTTGATTTAATTTAGGGTAGATACATTCAATTCTTTTCTTCTGGTTCAAGCACCATTGATGAGGATTATGCTTGACAGGATCAAAGTAGTCATTTTCAAAAGCTCTGCGCATTTTCTTTTCCATAGTCTAGTGCCAAATTGTTGTTTGATCAGTTCTTTCCAAGCTGGCCAAGATTGTTGCCTCATGGTGCTTGTTACCATGAACCAATCAAAGGCTACTCCTTCAAATAACCTAGGCAACCTAGTAAGGATGGCATCATCAGGAGCTCTATATATTGTTAGTATGTGATCAATATATTTGATGAAATTAATATGGTCATAATCTCCTTCTCCAGAAAATTTAGTCCATTCTTTAATTGGTGGTAACAATTTATTCAGAAGAGAGGGATCTATGAAGTTGTTATTACCATTGTTGTTTACATTGTTGCGTGAAGGAGCATGACTCCATTGACTCCCATTATTAAGGTTATTAAATTAGGTGAATTATTAGGAGGGTAATTGTTGGGCATTGGTGAACTATTGTTGTATTTATAATTAGATTGATTGTTATGAGGATAGTTGTCCTTATTCACTTCCTTATCTTCAAGTATTGTTTCCATGTAAGGATTGTTATATTTGGGCGTAGTGTTATTAACAGGAGCAGTTCTGGAAGGTATTTCTTTAATTAAATCTGTTAATTCAAATTTTATATCTAACAGATGTTTTAATACTAAATTTCCATTAACATTCTTGTTGTTTTGGTCAGATATTAAAGCTACTTGAGCTTGTAATTCAACCATCATTCTTTTTAAATCCATTTGTTCAAGTTCTAATTTCACATTTTGGGCGTGTAAAGTGCTAATAGCATTTTTATTAATTCTATTAATTATATGCTCAGTATTAGCATGGAACATGTCTTCTAATCTGTTGATTTTATCCGCCAAATCATCATTAGAATACTTGGAATGTTCTTCTTCAAGTTCTTCTAATTTTTTGGGCACATTAGGAAGCTTTGGCTCACAATTTTTGGCGTAAAAATCAGATTCATTATGCGTAAAGACAGACTTAGGTGATTTAAGAAATTTGGACAATTGATTTAAAATGAGAGAAGAGCTAGACATGTAATTCTCTACGGATTCAGGTGGAGGAGGAGCTTTTATTTAAAAATTCTAAAACAGTTTTGTGGCGTGTTTTAGCATTTTTATCTAACAAAAGAATGTTGTTATGCGCAATTGTAAGGGAATTATCTATGACAGAAAAACCTAATCTAAGCTGTTGTAGAAGCTGGTTATGGCGCTGCTGATGTTGGCTAATTTCTTCCACTTCTGGGGATTGTTGTAATGACGGTTGTTCATAGAAAGACTGCTCATATTCTTTCCCTTGTTCTTGTTGGCTGTGTGGGGAAACAATACTCTCTTTTCCTCCAAGGGTTCCATCCCTTCGTGTATTCCTCCACTTCTTTTTGGAGATAAGTTTCTGTAGTTCTTTCTGACTCTTCTGGGCTAGTCCTAAAAGATTCAGCATCATCTCCTGGGTGGCCTTGGATTTCTGGGCTTCCACGAATTTCTGATGGTTGGCCACGTGTATTTTGACCAATTTGGCTATCTTGTCCTCCTTGGACGTGCTCACCACCTGAATTTCCAAGTCCTCTTCCTCCGTCTGGGGTTTCTGGATACTGGCCAAGGAGGTGGAAGGGGTTGGTTCCACGTCCACGTCCATGGCTTGAGGATTGGGGAGACTGGGGTGGTCTTCTTGAAGGCCAAGTTCCGTGGGCAACTTCTCTGCTCCTAGGTTGTCTAGTGGGCGGGGGTAAGGGGCCGTGGAGATCAGGCTTGTGAGCCCTGGTAGACTTCCTGACAGGACTATTTTCACGGGACATATTAGTGAAAAGGGGCCACGAAAAAATTTAATTAAGGTAAATAATAAACTTACTTGTTGGTGGAGCCGTAAGTGGGGTAATAGAATTGGCAACAGAGGTAGCTGGAGCCGTGGTAGATGAAGTAGAAGTGTTGGAAGTGCTTGGAGAGATAGTGGAAGACACTAGAAAAATTCAGGCGTAAAAATAAGTATTTTTTGGTAATTTTAATATTTTATTTAGAGATAAAGAAGAATTAAACTGACTATTGTAAGGTTTGTTTATATTCTAGAGTTCTTTGAAAATCTGCACGCCTCTTGTTCTCTTGATTCCTCCTGTTGATGGAGTTGAGTTTGATGAGAAGTTCTGTGTCTTGTTGAGCACGTTGGTGAGAGTGAAAAAGAGCAAGTTGGAACTGTTCTGTAGGCGTAAGTTTTCCCAATCAGAAGGTTGATAGTTAGCTATTCCTCTTCTTTGCGCAATCTGAGGACTTTAAGATAATGTTTGATTAATTCAAAGTGGGCAATTTGGTCAAAGGGGATGAACAAATTCAGGCGTGGAAATGAGAGTTTTAGTGTATTGGTTCACTAAACAAAAGCGTAAAAAATAAAGTAAAAGGATAATTTTTAGTGGTTTTATTTTATAAATGATTTTTAGTGGTTTGGTAATTTTTTGCGTGAGTGAAAAGCAAAAGTAAGAAGATAAGTACCAGGAGTAAATTACCACGAGTGGATATTGGTAATTTCCCGGCCAGACCCCCAATTGTCAGCCTCTGTGATGCCAAGGGCTAGTACCTTTTAGCTACACAAGGTGATAAGAGTGCAAAGGATGGGTAGAGTGGGGTATTTTCACGTAGAAAAGTAGTAAAGAAAGAAATAAAAAGAATATAATTCTTTTTTATAGAGGGGCCTGCTGGCGCAGGGGTGTTTGTAGGTGCCCTCTAAATCAGAGATCTGCTAAGCAGGGTGGTATCTGATTAAGCAAACAATGGGTTTCTGCGTAACAGAAGGTGGTACCAAAGTGCTTTTCCAATTAAGGAACCAGAATGGGGACAGAAGGATAAAAGAAGTACTCACTATTGCTTCTTTTAAGCCAAAAAGCCACGTAGGGGGGTGAAGTAGAGCTGCTGGTTAGACTGGTTGGTTTCTGAGCAGGAGCTGGACACGTAGAATGGTTGATTTAAGAAGAACACCAAGGATAAAACAGGCAAACAGGGCAGAGTAACTGAAATAAGGACAGGACACGGCGTAACTGATTGACTGTAATAATAATTGATGATGATGAACAACATTTGGCGTGGAAAGAGGGCTCTATATATACTATTTTCACTCATAGTAGAGGACCTTTCTTGCCTGTGTGCGTGTAGTTGCTATATTTCAGCGCAATGTGGCCAATTTGGGAGATTGGCACTAACAAGGCTCATCCCAATGGCACTGCTGATCATTATTTCAGCGTCACAAGTGTTATAATGACCTTAATAACCTATTTGGTCATTGTAACTAAGGTACATAGCAACACTGACGTGTATTTGTATCTGAAATGGGCCACAAATGACGCAAATGGGCCACAAATGGCTATGGCCAATCATCAAAGGCCACGCTGGCTATGTTGCTCTTATGTATTCAAGGTTTTTATTAATGAAACCTTGTAAATAAACCACGTAGAATCTACTAGTACCCTAGTTACACCTGTACACGTGTGGTAACTAGGGGATTAGCTATTTCCACGCATTTGGCCAATTTCCAATTAGATTATATAATCCACGCGCGGGGTTGGAGGATTAAACCTCAATTGGGCCTAACTCCTAAACTATACACAACACCTCAATTATAAGTCCATAATTGGACATTTCACATATGGTAGGTATATATAACAAGTACATACGTGTGTAATGTCATCTGTGACACATAAGTGTGGCCAATTCTTACGGGTAATTGGTTCAAGGTGAAGGAGTAGGAATTCAGGGGTACTTCCAGTGAGGGACCCTACATTAATTTGCATGAGGATTCAGAATATGACATAATATTCTAAGTTATCCTCAAGGTTTAGAAGTTATTTAGTATTTTTGTAAAAAGTAGTTATTATTTTAATTTATTACTTATTTTTATGGTGCCAGGACTTTGCTAAGCTTATTGGATAAAAATAAGTAAACTGAGTTTTTTGTACATTATTAGTCATATAAATGGGTCTTAATATTGTGGTAATAATGTCTCTTTTTATGTTACTTTTGTCAGGTTGGCTCTGACATAGTAGCAAGCTGACACGATCATTGGCTGGACAAACCAAGGAAGCTCGCACATCGGGCAACAAATCCTCTCCCACTCCCACCCACTCTCAATACCCAGAGACTCCTCAATGTCATCAGAGCCCCATCCAAGAATCACCAGAAATACAAGAGGCTTCTCATGCTCGTCGCAATTTTTCCCCAGGCTTCATTCCCTCTCCGACGTCTGAGTGGCTGGGTCAGCTAGCTTCTCCATCCGAAGATGATTTAACCAGTCCATCTACGAACGAGGAGGGTGGTGACATCCAGTTCCACATTGAATTGGTCCCAAGTTCCCAGATGAAAAATCGAGATAGATTATCTGACAAGAAGGAAAAGCCGCAAATCGCATCATTCGACATCCGAAATTTTCCTTTGCATCTGGACACTTCTCAGCGTTTGGATTCTCTTCCCTCCATTGTCATACCTCAATCCATTAAAATCACGCAATATGTGTCAGGTAGCCTTCCTTCCTTACCCACTTCTAGAGATGGGCACGATCCCGTCGAAACCACCGGTGAGCTCTCCTCCTTATCACATCTCACTACCATCCGGCCTTACGAGTCAAGTGACCTGAGTTTGTTGAGGTCCGTCATCTCTAATCGATCATCTGCCGAAGCACATAGTTCTATGAATTGCATCTTCACACCGGCAAGCACTCCTCTATCTAATCGCTCAACTGGGTTCCCTCTTGCGCAGCCGTCACACAAGCCGACTACTCCTAGCTATACCGCTCTTGATAGCTCTCGCTCTCTCAGCGTGGACGACTTCTATCTCAACATCAACAGTGATGCGCTTTTGGACTTATCGAGAAGAGATGGGAAGAGGATATCCCGCCCACGGTCCATGTCTGATTGTGGACCGAACCGGTAAGACATTATTACCAAGTTATTTGGACGGTCCATTGACTCAATTCATAATTCACCTTGCACGGCGATGTATTCTCTGCCCCTTGTTACCCATCAATTCCCGCAATCTACTCGATGGAATACGACATCGATTGCCCAAATGATCCGTGAAAGCACAACGCCAGAGCTGGACAAACTGGTGACTGAGGCCCTCAAAACCTACCACCCGGATTCTCATCGTTTCGTGACTGCGGACATCAAGGAGCTCATCCGGGAAGGAAGGCCAGCTGAGCAAAAGGCCGAGGACTTACATTGTACGTACCCTTACCCCTCATTTGACATTGAAATACTTCGTTACGCATCTCTGATGTATGAACTCGTATTTTCCAGGGAGATACCTTGCCGATTTGCACGCGAGAGAAAAGCTTATTCAAAGGCAGGTAACGACCTCACGCGCCTTGAATGGTGGGAGAGGGGCCCGCACTGAAGAGCTGCTGTTAAAATCTGTACTGGATACCGACCAGCTCGCATCCGAACTGCTTGGCCTAATCGACCACACTTCAAAGATTGATTGCATGTGCGAGGCGCATTGGCAAGCAGCAGCCACTGTGCAAATGAACAATTTGGCTATGAAAGAAGCTCAACTTGAAGCTGCTCAGTCTCACATTGAGCAGCTTGAATCGGACCGTGCCCGTCATCTCAGCAGATTTCAGATTTACAAGCTAAGATTGATTTCACGCAAGATCAAGCAAGACCCACCTCCAAGACTTTGGAGTTGGATCCGATTTGCAATGGGAACTTTGCCAACACTTGCATGAATTCCAAAGGTAGTTACAAATTTTGTCGAGAGGGGTTTGCACCTGACTCGCCCTCCTCCACACCACGCATCAGTCACTTCCCACCTCATTGTCTCCAACAATTGCCTCACACAAACTTTCATAGGACCAGTCGCTTCAACTCAGCTCATAGTTTGAGCTCTTCACACAGCTCGCACTCTCACTCACCCTGCGAGAATAGCTTCGCCAAGGCAAGCTGTCCCCCGGCTGCATTCCCAGAACTGGTATCTCCCCGCACGGCTTTCCTATTGCCTTACGGCCTAGCTCATAATCAATCAAGTTTGCGTCAACGTTCAGAGTCATCCTCATTGTCAGTGATCAGAAACGAGCCGGGTCCCCCATCCTCCCGAAAAACACACCTCTCCAATGCGTCTTTGAGTGCACTTCCCATTGCTGTTACCACTTTCCAACGTTCAGACAGCATTGGGTCAAGGAAAAAAGCGCAAGTTGCGGGCCTAATTCCTCGGAATATCTTAGCTGCTAACAATTCCATTAAACCTAAAGGTTCTCTCAATAGCACTCATTTCAAGACGAGCCGATCCAGCTCCCTGAACTCTTCCGATCTGAAAATTGAAGCTGTAGAAAACAAGGTTGCTGGTTCTCATGATCCCAAGCCACGTTCTACTTTGAACACATTTATCCCTTACATGGTCAATGTTACAAATGCTCCGGTCGCCGAAGCAACCCCGTCTGATGGCTCGAATGAATTCCAAGCAACCAACACAGCTTCAAGGGGACCATTGTCATCCAGCTTGACACGTTTCCCCCGGCAAGCTGCCCCCGCTCCAAAATTGCCCTTACCCTATGAATCTAATACCCGTCGACGAGCGCAGTGGTCGCCGTCCACTCCAGTACATGTTAACTTGAGCTCGCCCCATCCGTCACCTCCACTCTCACTCCAACTCAACCTCTTCAACCCAACCTTGCAAAGCTCCATCGCACTAGACGAACATCCTGGCCTAGCTGGCCCCCAATCAGCTGGCTATTTCTCTCCATGTAGCACATCAACTTCATGGCCCCAAAATTGTTGCTTGTCGGTGGACTGCTGCCTCCGCATTACATGACGCACGCGCATCTGTTCCACCCTACCATTAGACCTCGAGCACATTGGTCCAAAGGATCGCGTGTATGTCATGCAATCCGGCTGAATTGTTGAAAGCAATTCATGATACAGATTCATGAGATTAAGAAATTGTGGCACGACTTGATTGACAGAGCTCTCTCTCCCCAACGGAAAAACGGGCTAGGCGACATCTGTTGAATTTACTTCTGAACGCAATTCTTCTCACGTTGCATCATCTCAACCTTCATCTTCTTGCTACCGCCAAGTTGTGCCCCTAGCCGTCGTACATCATTTACTCACTTGTCGCCACACAATACGCATGGAAAACAAGTTTCTAGGATTTCTCGAATCCATGTTAGTATCCTCCACGCCCTCAGTCGCTCTGTATCTATCCCAGAATTGCCCCAAGCCAATGTTTTGCTAACTGGGATTCCCTTACTTTTCAGCTCCGACGTGAAAATCGTGACATTTGAAGAGCACCCCAGGTACCTCAACGTCTCCCTGCTCATCACTTTCAAGCAATTGAGTGCCGCGCCAGAGACCTACTAAAAACAACGCTTCCGGGTGCCAGAGCTTACCACTATCATGGCTATGGCATGCCCGCAACCCCATCCAATTGTCAACCTGGCTTCTCCCAGCCATCCGGACAACCACATAACCCCGGGACGCTTAGAGAAGTAGCGTACAGGCTTTGCTGAGTGAATGGATGCTGTTAGCTTAATCAAGATCGTCTCGGGAATGGAATCAAACGTTCGCCCGGTTGTGACTTCAAAATGCACTGATGGTAATCATTGCGGACTTCAATTCCGCTATAGGTTTGTAAGCACAAGCAAAATCATCATAACTGAAGCACAGGCTGACTAGAGAGTGGTTCATTCCTCATTACACAAGAAAAAAGCACTTGTCATGTCAGCCTCTGCAGAATACGGAAAATTCCCACCACTTCTTAGTCGCTGGCTTGATGTCTGCCAGCCACCTTCTGCTAACAGGAAATTACTCTCTGAGATCTGATTTAAAGCCCTTTTTCATCTCGTCAGTGAGCTCGCATTTCCGAATGTCTCTTCATCAGGCTCTCCAGTCAGCAGAACTGCTCACCATCCAGAGTTGGCGTCTGCTCTACTCACCTGGGGACTCCAACTCCTCCAATACTGCCAGTCGTACGCTAAATTGTTTGAAATCATGCAGCAAATTATTCAAATTGACCTGGGCCAATTGGATGCTCTGCGCAGATATGAGGGAGCACGCACCGACCCCAGTCTCTTGTTCCGGTCGACTTTTGAGGAAGGCTTGATTGGTCATCTTATTGGAGCCGGATATATCACCTATCTGTATCGAGACGATGAGGCATTTTTTACAGGACCGCACATGCATCTGAAAGCAAAATGACTACCGAAGAGGAGGAAGGCACGCCTGTGACCGGCCCAAGTCTGAAAGATCTTTCCTCTAGTAATCCACGGTTTCTCTGTTGGAAAATCCGATGTTTCCTCTTTGAACTCATGTCCAGCATTGAAGTGGCTCTTGAAGATATGCCATACGTACTTTAGCCAATGATATACCGCAACTGTTGGGCAGTCTCTGTGGAAAAAGTCATTGTGAAGTTGCAAGCGCGCATCTAAGGATCCAAGCAGAAGAAGCCTTGTGACGAGTCGAAGAGATCCACCTGCTTGTGAACAAAGTGCTTTGTGAGCCGCGCGTCAATTGACACTCTCCAGGCTTCTCACAATCTACAGATAAAGAATCAGGGGCAATACACCATCAAGGTCTTGCTCAGATGAATCAGGACACTTGCGACGCTCAGGCCCAACAGGCTGGTGCCGAGGCGGAAGAGGGAGATGGCCAGAAGCGCGCTAATGAACTGGATGACGACAATGACGGGGTGGCTGTCGTGTTTAAAGACGATGAAAATGGCGACGAGAGTGACGAAGATGAATTTGAAATTTGTGACAACTCCGACAGTGAGGAGGACAGTGATGACGAAGAGAATGACAACCAAGAGGGTACCGACTTCAACCACCAACAGATTGATTCAACCAATCAAATCATCATTGGCTCCGATTCAAACAATCCCGCCTCTTCCGATCTCAAAAACAGGAAGGGGACACTGCCAGAAAAGTTGGCTCGGATGGCTGCATCCGAGTTTTGATCGGATGCGGCCATCCGATTCAAACTCGGGCGCGCGTTACCGAGTGAATTGCTGACCCATTCAAACTCAGCGGCCCGGGCGTTTGGTCACCGAGTTTGAACCGGTCAGCGATTCACTCGGTGGCGCGCGCCCGAGTTTGAATCGGATGGCCGCATCCGATAAAAACTCGGATGCAGCCATCCGAGCCAGATTTTCTGGCAGTGGGAAACACGACCTCACCATCTACAATGTCAATGGCTTTTGGCTCCAACGTTTGATTGGAAGCCACTTCCCCGATCCAATTGAAGCCGAATCTAAGACCAAGGAAGCCATAAATCTCTTGTTGGCCGATAACTCTAGCCTCCGAGATCTTGAAAACAGTCCAGTCAATCTGTCCGATTACGATAAATTCGAACTGTTCTCTTTTCTCACCAAGCACCGCGACAGAATTGTCTGGGGTACCAAATGGTCTCGAAGCGACGAGGATGAAAAAGTCAAACTAGCTGTGGTGATCAGAGAGAAGGGAGTGGGTTGGATTGTCAAGGCTCTTACCACCGGTCGTGGAATCAGCAACCCTCAGTTTCAAGCAACAGGTCTCACCTCGAACAAAATGGATATTGATACTGAAGAAACCAAACCCACCAAATTCCCCACTAAAGCCAACTTGGAAGCCAACTCGTTTCTTCCCAACCCCAAAAAAGTGCTAGATTTGAGCTCGATGGTCTTTAACCAAGGATTGCGAACCATGACCAACAAGAAGTATAAGTTACCCAAAGGCTCTCACAACCGCCGACAGGACAAGGCTACGAAGAGATTCACGTCCCACCTCCCGAAAAAGCTCCCGTCAAACCTGAAGATTTGGTTAAAATCAGCGACTTGCCCCTTTGGTGCAGGGAAGCATTCAAAGGCGCGACTACCCTCAGCAGAGTCCAAAGCAAAGTCTTTCCGGTCGCATTTGGACAGGACGACCCGACTCTACTATGTGCACCAACCGGAGCAGGTAGGGTAAAGTCTCATCTTAGCTTTTGTCCATCTGTTATCAAGTCAAAATCTCATCACTTACATGCCTGACATCAAATCGCGTCTTGCTCTCATTATTTTCAGACCAATGTTGCTATGCTCACGGTCCTCAACGAAATCTCAAAACATCGCAACGAAACCACAGGGGAGATTGATTTGGCCGCATTCAAAATCGTCTACGTCGCTCCGATGAAGGCCCTCGTACACGAAATGGTCGGCAACTTTTCAAGCAGGCTTCAGTGCCTTGGAATCCAGGTCGGAGAGTTAACAGGTGATTGGCAGATGACCAAAGATCAGATCATCATGACCCAAATCATTGTCACCACTCCCGAAAAATGGGATGTCATCACTCGGAAAAGCACTGACACCAGTTACACCAATCTGGTGGGATTGATCCTTAGCAATGAAATTCATCTGTTACACGACGAACGAGGTCCGGTTTTAGAAGCTCTAGTCAGTCGAACGATACGGAGGATGGAACAGAATCACGAATACGTTTGCCTGGTCGGACTTTTGGCTACGTTGCCTAACTATGCCGATGTAGCTTGGTTCTTACGTTTCAACCCTAAAAAGGGCTTGTTCTTCTTTGATAGTTCCGCTCGACCTTGCCCTCTAAAGTTAATTTTAAAGGTATCACCAAGAAAAAGGCTATCAAGCGCCTCCAGCTCACAAACGAAATTTGCTATGAGAAAGTGATGAAACAGCTCAATGTCAAACAGCAAATCATCATCTTCGTTCACTCTCGGAGTGAGACCACTCGGATGGCTAAAAACCTCAAAGAAACCAGCATTGAGCGAGATGAAGTAGGTAAATTCATGTCGGGAGGACTAGCGACTCGTGAAATTCTAATGGAAACGGCCAAAAATGTCAAGGTCCCGGGACTCAAAGACATCTTACAATTTGGTATGGGGATCCATCATGCCGGTTTAGAAAGAGTTGATCGGCGATTGGTCAAAGAATTGTTTGCCGATGGCCACTTACAAGTTCTCGTCTCCACAGCCACTCTTGCTTGGGGGGTCAACTTACCTGCGCACGCCGTTATCATCAAAGGGACTCAGATCTACAATCCCGAAAAAGGAAGGTGGGTTGAGTTATCGCCTCAAGATATCTTGTAGATGCTCGGGCGAGCTGGGAGACCGCAGTACAACACCTATGGCGAAGGGATCATCATCACCAATCATTCCGAGCTGCAATTTCATCTATCAATCACTACCAGTCAACTAGTGAGTCTAACAGCCCACCGTCTGGATTATTATATAGATTTTGAAGTGCTAATCACCTTATCGTTTCCTCTCTTTAGCCAATTGAATCACAATTGGTCAGTAAACTGGCGCACATTCTCAACGCCGAGATCGTCTTGGGTACTATTAGAAACCGCGAGGAAGCAGCCCAGTGGCTAGGTTACACGTACTGGTACCAACGAGCGCTGGAAAACCCGTCACTCTATGGCTTCCAACATGATCCCAAGGACCCCTTGCTGCTTCAAAAACGATCTGATATCTTCCATACTGCCTTCTGCATACTCGAAAAAAGCAGGCTGGCCAAATACAACCGAAAAACCGGGCTGATCTCCACGCTTGAACTTGGAAAAATTGCTAGTTACTACTACGTTACTAATACATCCATGCTCACTTACAACCAGTATCTTCAACACACAATGACCCTTATTGAATTATTCAGGTCAGAAATTTTTAACATAATCTTCAATTTAATGGTCGGACTCTATGTTAACTCTTATCATGCCCCATCTTCTTCATCTTGTAGAGTGTTTGCGGCAAGTGATGAATTCAAGTACGTGCCTACAAGACCCCAAGAAAAACAAGAGTTGGCCAAGCTGCTAGAGAAAGTTCCGATTCCAGTCAAAGAATCCGTAGGAGATCCAAGCGCGAAGATCAACGTTCTACTGCAAGCTTATATCTCAAGATTGCCGCTAGCAGGATTCGCGTTAATGGCCGACATGGTCTATGTTACTCAATCAGCAGGAAGAATCTTAAGAGCCTTGTTTGAGATATGTCTCAAGCGTGGTTGGGCTCGATTAACCCACCAAGCCTTAGATTTATGCAAGATGGTCGAGAAGAAGATGTGGGTCTCTATGACCCCTCTGCGGCAATTTCCATCCTGTTCAGTCGATATCATTCGCCGAGCCGAACGGAAAGACTTTCCGTGGTACCGATTCTTTGATCTCGAACCTCCAGAGCTGGGTGAATTGACGTGAAACCCCAAACTTGGTAAAACTATTCACCAATTTGTCCATCAGTTCCCCAAGCTAGAACTCCATGCTCTCGTCCAAGCCATTACCCGAACTATGTTACGTGTCGAATTAACCATCACACCAGACTCCATGTGAGACGAATTGGTTCATGGGACGGCTCAAATGTTCTGGATTATGGTCACAGATGTGGATGGAGAGCTGATTTTGTTTTCGGATCAGTTTCTTCTTCACCAACGATATGCAAACAAAGAGCGTTTTGTCACATTTTACGTTCCCATGATCGACCCACTACCGCTGAATTACTTTATCTCAGTTGTTGCTGACCGCTGGCTCCATGCTAGCACTCGCTTACCACTATCCTTCAAGCATTTGATCCTCCCCAAGAAGTTTTCACAACCCACTCCTCTTTTGGATCTGCAACCGCTACCGGTTGCAGCTCTACACAACAAAGCCTACGAATCCATCTACCTGAAGCAAGGTCTCAAAAGCTTCAACAAGATCCAGACTCAAGTGTTCCAAGCGCTTTACACTAGTGACGATAACGTCTTGATCTGCTCACCCACTGGTAGCGGTAAGACGATCTGTGCTGAATTTCCGTTGTTGCGACTTTGGCCTCAACCCGAATGGCAGAGGTGTGTTTGCATCGAGTCTTATCAGGAAGTAGTTGATCTTTGAATCAGAGAGGAGACAGAAGTTTGGCCCCCTCGGAAAAGTCATTGAGCCTCTGGCCGGTGAACTGACGCGGGATCTCGAGTTGACGGCAAGTCACGGGAGCAAAGTGGGACAAGCAAGAATCAACATACAAATCTGTACGCCAACCCAATGGGATGTAGTGTCAAGACAATGGAAGCAGCGTAAGATGGTAGAGCGCACAGGACTATTAATTGCAGATGAAATCCATCTGATCGGCTCGGAGATCGGACCCGGCTATGAAGTCATTGTTTTGAGGACTCGCTACGTCACTGCTCAGAGCAAGATCAGCAAGACTCGGGTCGTCGCCCTTGCCTGTCCGCTGGCCAACGCGCGAGACTTGGGTAACTGGGCCAATTCCCAGGAGATTTTCAATTTCGCTCCTGGATCTCAACCATTGCCGTTAGAGGTGCACATTCAGTCTTTCAACGCGCCCCATTTTCCATCCTTGATGATCCAAATGGCCAAGCCAGCCTACCTATCAATACTAGAATATGCTCACGAGAAGCCGGTTATTGCGTTTGTGCCATCACAAAAACAATTTCGGTTGACAGCGTCCAATCTATCGATCTACGCCCCCTCCGACAAGGATCCGCAGCGGTTCTTGAACATCAAGCAAGAAGACCTTGCCCCATTTCTCGCAAAGTTCTCAAATGAAAATAGCGCAAGACTTTGGGCCAGTGGGATCGGATACTGTCATGAAGCCATATCTAACACAGACAAGGTGATCGTGCAGAAGTTGTTCGAAGTGGGTGCAATCCAGGTTGTTGCTTTGAAAGACTTTGCTTGGGGCTCACCCAAATTACTACAATATGCAAGCAACCAATACCCGCCACCTTGTTGGTTTTCGAGTCTCTTGGTTTTTCACTAATTGTGATATTTTCCTGCATCGTGCATCATCTGATATTTTTTCCAAAAAAATCTGTGCATCAACCAGCTCGTCCTGCTCAGTCAACGACCCGACTCCCAATCATCAAATAGACCACCCTCTCAGTGCTAGTTCCCAACAACTCAATCTGGCACCGCCTTGCCCAGCCTGGTTAGAAAGCATAGCAAGGGCATCACTCCTCCTCAGAACCAGCCCTATTGTCCACTGGGCGTGCGCCCAGTGATTATCATTCAGTTCTCCTATGATAAAACCCCACCTCTTGGCGGGACCGACATATTTACTTATTAGATCACTTGATCCATCATCCGCAATCTTCAACAGGCCAGCTGGTAGCGAGCCCGTTGCTCAATTTGTCCGCAATCCTGCCATATCGTCAGATTCTCCTGCGGCCAACCGCATCCCCTCCTAGATTAATCTCAAATAAATCACCGAGTCTCCGAGTCTTTTGTATTGACTTGTAACGTCCTCTTCCCCTTACTACTCACAACACTGACATAATAGTCCACGGGGATAGCTTCCAGCTACCTCCAGCCCTAAGCGGACTATCTGCTGATCATAACTTCAAGCATCAATCAATTGCAGATCTCTTGATCAATCGAGATGATACCCACATCAGTCCAGATGATTACCCATCTTCGCTCTCATATAGGAAGCTCATGAACTTCACCATTGCCTCAGACCCGGCCTGCCTGTATCAAAGTGTAAGTGTATTTCTGAATAGTTTGGCCCCAAACGATTACTCAAACTGGGTTCTTGCTGCCTTCAGTTCGATGATTTGATCGGTCGGAGACTCAGGTTTTGGGAATGATTTCTGCTCAGCTCATTTGATAACCAGCGTTTGAGAAGCATCAATCTTCACAAGAATCTAGAGGTAGGTAATTCATTCGCATGTCTATTCAACTTAAAGCACATATTTATATTGTCATCTACCATTTATTCACTTTTTTATCTATTCTTTTTAGCTTGGGCAAGATAACAATCGCTATGATTCAAATAGACCACATTCAGATGAAATTGGACAAGGGACCAGGCACTTGCATCCGTCCTATCCTTGAAGCACACCTCGATCAAAACGTCAAAACGGACACTGCCTACCTCACCACAGACCAGCCTCCCACACTTCCTGGAGTCTTGCTCAAAGTGGACGGCATGACATGCTTCCCGTGTTCATCCTCCGTCGAAACCCAGTTCAAGAAACTAAAAGGCATCCATTTCGTCTCTGTTGCCCTGATGGCCAGTTGCTGAAAAATCAGGTGCGATCTGGATGCAGGGACTGCCGATGCCCTGCGCTCCGAGTCCGAGAGCTAGGTCTTGGAATGGTGGGACGCCGTGAAAGGCTTCTGGAACTTCGCGCCCAAGGGCGAAGATAACAGGGATGAGATCTGTTTCTTTGCGACGCGGGCCGACGCGGGTCGAGTAGACGGCCGAGACAAACGCAAGCATCAATAATATGATTGGGACGCGACATGCGTCGGCCAATGGTAACCTCGCCCCACTGCCGAGCCCGCAATTCTCTTGCCTTCCCATACACGGTGCATTGACTCTTTCGGTCTGCCCCCTTTGGCTACCAATGCAGACCAAAAGATCGAGAAGCTCGCCGCCATCTCCCAGAGCTACTGCATGTCAGCCAGCCGGCCCAAGGCCGCAGCGACCCCCGAAAACCGTCCCGCCTGGCCCCCATAGCCCCGTGAAACACTTCAAATTCCATTGAACTCGCTCTCACTGAAACTATCCTTGCTGAAGTCTCGCCGGAGAATGCTGCCATCCTTCACCTCAGTCCAGGTTGGACCAAAGTCACCAGGTCTGAATCTCTTGTAATTTTTGTATGTTTATGTATGATGGGGCTTGGTGACTGGGACCGCTTTAGGAGAGCTGATCGATCGGAACTAAGAGCTCTTTGGCGAGCCTAACCGGCGGCGGATGGGGGACGTGGGTCGCACGGTAAATCTGCAGTTCCACATCTTTATCTGCAATTCGAAAAATGGCTCGGGGTTAGATTCCACAGCCTGGGAGCGATTTCATCACCGGCTGCTTCACGTTTTTGATCAAAAAGGTCAGGCACGATCTACTCTGACAATCTATCCTCAAAAGTCTTCATCTCGGCCCGCGCTGAACCTGCTCGACTGATTGCGTGATTCACTTCGCCGGAGGAACAAAAAGCACCGTCCAGCTTGGTGTTGATCGCCAATATGATTGCTTTTATTGTCGGGCCTTTATTGTTGGGCCGCCCTCCCATCCTCCGGCTGCCCCACTACCAAGAAAGGCAGCACGGCGGAGCAGCCAGCGGATGATATGAAGAAGAAACATACAGGATGTGAGTTTTTAATTGATTTCCCCCAAGAAATCTTCAACCATTTCTACAAGGCAATCTGACAAAACCTGCCGGCCCAGCTGAACGCTGAAGAAAGATTGCCAAGTTTATTTACATTGCGCATTCCGTTGCCAAGCTCAGGTACCAACCGTTCCTTTCCTCCCGGCGAATCAGCCAGCGCAAGGCTTAATCAAGATCGGGCAAACGCCACACACCCCGCGGCCCCCGTTTTTGATTGTGATCAGACTCGTAAATCCTTGCAAGATAATCCTTTCCAACGATTCACTCAGCCATTATCAAGTTCTGCTTCCCATCCGGAACATCATTGTATCAAAGAACCGTCGCTCTACGAATCTGCCAGACCCCCTTTACCTCCCGTTCCCACCCGGACAAGCTCAAGAGACTCTGCTTCCAACTGGCCCAATATCAAGCATAATTCAACCCACTCTGACAGAGAGATTCCCGGTAACCCCAGGGTGAATCCTGGCAATGAGGATGACGATGTATGTCAAGCCGTACCATAAGACTGTTTGAGAATCAGTGAGACTAACGGCGCTCTCATATTTCTATGTTGCGCCCCCCCCCTTTTTTTTACAGGGAAACTTGCGCACCTCGTTTGACAGGCAATTCGGTGCTTCCAAGGCTCATGGTGAGGTCGATCAACAACGAGGATCCGCGCCGGAGGAATCTTTCCCACAGCAAAAGAATGATAAATGGAGCCCACAGCAAATCGTAAAATTTCCCCTCCGGGTAGACCGCTCGACTTCAACATTTTCACGTTCGGGTCAATACAGCGAATTTGCCGGTGATACTTCCTTTACCCACCCCGCTAGCGGACTAGAAGCCAGTCAAGAGCATTCATACAGCCAAGAAACACCTCCCTTTGAAGCAAATGTCTCGCCTTCCACCAGAGGAACTCCGCCTCTTGACAGCCCCTCTCGAGTTAGCCAACCTGAGCACCAAGAGTCCCATGTTGTTAGTGATGCGCCACCCCATCTAACGGTTCCCCACGAGTTTTATCACTTTCCACCGTATTCCTCTCTTGCAGACAAGCACACTTCTCAACCAAGCGATTTACCTCCAGAAGAGCCCTCCCCGGACCATTCATCAGAAGAGATCAGTGCTTATGGGCATGCTGCTCATCAAAGTGATCTGTCCGCTGCGCAAAGGGACACTCAATGCAAGTTTGTTTTCAACCCTGATTCCATCGCTCCCCGGACTGCATCATCCTCCAACAACACAATGGTTGCTACGGGCGTCTTTGCCTCTAGCACGGATCCTTTTGGAACCGCTGAAACTTGCCTCGCGCCACCACAATTACACTTGGTAAATTTTCTCGGCGAACAAGCATCTGCCCCTGGTTAGTTTTATTTTGTTTTATTTCCGCGTTTTTTTTTCGAAGCGCTATTGTGCACTAACTTTTCTTATCGTCTCATTCAACTAGTAGGTCAACTTATGGAACCACAACCCGATGTCACCACCCTCCTCTTCGAATCATACGACGTGAATCCACACAGCCCTGATCGCTCAACGTCTGCAGACAATTCCAGCAAGTCATCTGTTTCAAGACGCAATCAAGGACACACTGAACCGTTTAACGTCAGCACCAAGTATTCTTCCGGATCAGAAAGCCAGGAAGCAGTCGGCACTTATAATGAGGGCCCATCAACA
This sequence comes from Puccinia coronata f. sp. avenae, assembly GCA_002873125.1. NCBI lineage: Eukaryota > Fungi > Basidiomycota > Pucciniomycetes > Pucciniales > Pucciniaceae > Puccinia > Puccinia coronata. The sequence goes on along the minus strand of PGCI01000478.1, from coordinate 29,309 downwards.
GAAAAATTCCCCTGGACCGCTTCTCGAAACCCTCCAGAAATGTCAGAGCGGACCAATATCTCCGGACCCCTAGGACGAGAGCCACCGGTCAATCCCAACATCCTCGTGGCTACTGAAAAAGAAGACCCGCCGGAAGCCAGCTTCTTTAGACGCTCACCATACACTATTGACAAAGCCTTACCTTGCCTCTCCTTACGAAACTGATCGCAAAACGTCGGACCAAGCTTCAGAGACAGGCGTACTGGATTCACCGCGCCCTCGCTCTATTGTTGAACCCAAAGAAAAACTAGGCTCAAAAGGAGCAAGCTCGTCTGCGGAACTGGACTCAAATTCTGAAGTAAGCTCACACGGGGGAGACGAATTAGGAACCAAGAATGTGTTGGATGAGGAGGAGTTTATGCCCCCGTCGCATCCGTCAATTGTGTTCGACAATGAATCTGAGCCTTCGATTTCGGATGAAGAAATGGATTACTCACACGTCGACGATCCCCCTACGACCAACCTCAGTACGATTACAGAACTTTCCAAACCCTCCCCTGAGGCCCATTTTCCTCATTTGCTGCCGAGGTCGCCACTCAGCCAGACCTGGCCTGCTCAACAAAGCGCACCCATCCCTGAAGAGTCTGATGTTGAGGAACTAACTGCTGAGCAAAACAAACCCACACCCGAGGCATATCTTTCGCATTCGCTACCTAGGCCACCTTTGAGTCAAGCCAGGCCCACCCAGCCAAGCGCACCCATCCCAGAAGAGTCTGATCTTGACGAATTAACTGCTGTGCAAGACTCTGCAGCAGGCGCAAAAATCAGCGGGGTCCAGCCCCTGGGATTCGTTGTCACAGGGTCAATTCCAAGCGATATTATTGGTTCCAAAAGTCAACCTGCTGATTCGATTCGGTCACACAAATCAATGTCACATCTAGCCGATAGAAAAAGTGGCCCTTCGTATCAAACAGGGCAAGCCACAGCTACCCGAATTGGACCTAAAAAGGTGGTCATTCCGCATGGCTATTCAAGTCCAGCAGAACCCGAGGATTCAGAGCAAGGAGATGATTCTCAAAGCCACCCTGACGATGAGGAACCCACCGCCGTTGCCCCTGAACTCAACCAGTCCCCTGCCACAGAGAAATTCAATACAATATCTACTCATATTTTCACCGCACCATATCTTTCATCACCCGTCGGTATTTCTCATGTGGCGCAGGAATCTGAAGCCCGGTCTCCTACCTCTCAGATTGATTTCCAGACCAAAACATCACTACCTTCGGGGAACAATTCTGACCTCCCTCCGGAGCCACTTGACGCTCCTGGATTTACAGACAAGCCGATTCATCCGGATCTCCCACGGTGAGTCAATGTTTCTTGTATGTTATTTTTGGCATCTGGGATGAGTAACTGAATTCTTGTTGCTTTGCAGGTCGGAACACGCAGCGATCGAATCCCGAGAAGTTAAAACGAATGTGTCTCCTGGTGCCGCTGCCCACGAATTAAAAGAGCCTCCCGTCACTACTCTGGACCAGAGCAAAGATTTTATTTCTACATATGTCGCTTCCAACCCCTCTGTCTATCTGCAACCGCAACGGAGCAAAATCAAAGCTGACACTCCGGCACCTGAGACCATAAGCTCGGCAGCATATTCCGGCCGAGATGAGATAGGTGAGCGATTCACTGCGGTGCCCACAAGAGGACCACCATCGGAAGATTTTGACTCGGATGGCGTGGGTGATCCCGCTACTGCGCCTGAGGGAACTCATCTGGGTAAGCTTGATTCACAATGCAGACCAGTCATTTTCGCCCTATTTTCATCTAACTTCTTGAACGTTTCACCCAAAGCCATCCCGCGAAATCGACTTCAGATGGCGGAGCATGAATACTGGTCGGAGGGAAACAGCTCTGAGGCCGAGACTTCAGAACCTCGTCCCGCCTGCTCCAGCATTGGACACTTCGCAGCTGAGCTTTCCTCGCCGCTTGAGCCTACAGATGATAACGGGCCCGTTCAACGGCATGATGCCACGACTGTCAGCTATGCGGGGCCCGAAGAAACGTCCACCTCTGGCCTTGAGCCAAGCACCAGCCGATCCATTGGGAGGGATGATATTGCTGAGCCTGAGAACAGAACATCTATCTCGTTACATCCCAACCCTCTGACGGAAATCGTAGCTCCAATTGCAGAAGCCTCAGACAATGCTCCGTTTCAAGGCTCCACGACACCAGACCTTACTGGTCGTAACAAAGTGCCCCTGGAAGGACTGATGAGCCCCACGGCTGATGCTAGCTCTGCTCTGCTCGAGAGCAAGCCTGCAACAGATGAGTCTGAATCCGATGTTGCAAATGATGAAGAGGCGCCCGAGGTGGATCCGACGGACCTGGTAGAACCACTTGTCGCCCAACAACTTGATTCGACTTCCAAGAAGCGAGACCCTGTTTTCGATAAACCTTACGTTGCTAGTCGCGAAGAGGAGCCCGAAGTCCTTCCCGCCCATGCTGTAGAACAACCCGTGGTGCAAGAACGCGAAGAACTTGCCCCAACTTCAGATGCAGAGCTAGACCCAGTCTTCGATGAATCTTACGTTTCTAATTCCGAGGAGGAACCTGAATTTCTTCCAGACCACGCTGTACAACAACCCGTAGTGGAAGACCGCGATTCCAACTCAGATGCGATTTTTGACTCAGCTGGCCATGCTCAAGACACGGAAGCAGATACTCAATATTATCCTGAACCAGCCACTGCTACAATCACTGACGCAAATTCAGCTGAGCCTGAAGGAACCGTCGAAGCAGAGCCGCTGCCGAGAGATACTGGTGTCGTCCACAATCTTCGACCTATTTCACCAGAGGCCAAAGGTTCAAGCGACGGTGAGCAATCAGATTCACTCCTGACCGAGACAGCAGCAGGCCCATCACACAAGCATACGGGATTAGCAAAAGCTGTAACCGCCTTTCAAGTCGCGGATCGAGCGGAACCAGTGCTTGCAAGATCAGCGCCATTCAGCAACAAAGGCAAGGTTGATATTCCTACTGCCGCTTACTCTGATTCCACCGAGACCGGCGCTAGTTCGATCCCGGCTAACTTTTCTCCGGAGCGCCAGGCTTCAGACGATGGCAGTGTTAACGACGTGCAGGATGCTGCTTGTGCCGCCGATGCTGGACCCAAAACAACTCTCATCTCTGAATATCTCGTGAACCCCACTCCGCACACCCACGCGTCTGAATCTTCCTCTTCCGAGGATGACTTGGATGTCTCCCACACCCTTGATGCTTCATTGATCCACCCCAGCAATGCCACGGAACTTCTCATGTCCGCATCCGACGCTCACCTTTTTGATCTGCAACCAAGCCGTGCAGTCTGATCTGATGTCCAGATTCAGGCAGCAAGTCCCAGCGAGAACGATCTCGCGGTTGATTCGGAGCAACTGCCCGAGTCTGTCCTAACGGAGCCGGCTGCAAATGATGTCAAGAGGTAAGCCAACACTCCTTGTATGTTTGCATCCGTGATAAAAGACTGAGGTTATGTTGCTGTACAGGGATAGCAACGCGGGGAGGATACCCCCAGAACTCCAAACGGATGAAATTTTTGGTGACGCTGCCAGTGGAGCGGAAGAACGTCATGCGGCTACTTCAAACCAAAGCGACCAGTTCAGCTCTTTTGCTGCCCCGCCCATCCTCCCTGTTGATACTACACACCCAGAGGAATGGCACACTGAAGATGACGAAAGGTACACCAAAGAGGACGAAAGGCATACCGAAGAGGACGAAAGGCATACCAAAGAGGACGAAGGGCACACCGAAAAGGACGAAAGGCACACCGAAAAGGACGAAAGGCACACCGAAAAGGACGAAAGGCACACCGAAGAGCATGAAAGGCACACTGAAGATGCAACGCCGACACCTGTGCCTACAAGCTGGGTCACATATTCCGACCGAGATGAAAGCGTTGAAGGATCCGAAGCAGTCACGGGGACAGAATCGTCAGGGCAAGGTTACTAGTCAAACGTCGTGGTTGCACCTGTCCCGGTGCCTTGGAAATCCTCTTCTGGTAAGTTTGGCTCATCGCTAACCCATCATTTTCCCGATATCACATCCTGACCTTTTCACTTATTCCCAACAAAGGAACCCCTTCAAATCAGCCTCAAATGGCAGAGAAAAAAGGCTTGGAAGAGGAAGGCAGTTTTGGTCTACCGCAAGGCGAAACTTCGAATGTCAATCTCGCCGCCACTAGCCCTTTTGAAGCGCCAACTGGCCTTTCCCATGAGCTTGAGGCTGTGAATCAGGACACAGACAATCAACCTCACGACACTCCTCACGCCTCTGGTATCACGCCCAAAGAACTGACCTCCTCTGAACCGGAGCCAGCACCCAGTCTCACGACCAAAAGTGCTGATGCTGTCCAGCGCAAAGCAGAAGAATCGTTCTCACTAGAAGCAATTCCTCAAGCAGAAGATGCCGTTCCCATTGCGAAAACTTTTGGTGATTCCTTGGTTCAAGTTCCGCCAACGCAAGAGTCCCCTGCCCAGGATGCAAGGCTCTTGGAAGAATTGGTGGACCTCACGGCCGGTTCTAGTTCTGCCCAGCTTGAGGAAATGGTCATGACAGATCCATCCATAAGCGAAGATGCTACTAGAGAACAGGAGCCTGAAGTTCCTTCAACCGAACCCATTGAACAAATTGTCGCCCGAGAAGCTGTTTCCACTCCCGACGAGATACACGAGCCAGTTGTAGATACTCAAGAAAGTATGGCGGAACCTCAAGAAACTGCTGAAGCAGCCACTTATTCGATTCTTGATGCAAATCCAGCTCAAGCTGATGGGCCGATTGAAGTGGAGATGCTGCCGACGGCCACTGATATCATGCAAAATATTGATGTTGACATGCAAGCTGGATATTCAAGCAGCAATGAGCAACTAGTTTCAGTCTCGACTGAGACGGCAGCAGGCCCCTCAATCCAAGATCCGGAAGTGATAGAAACCGTTAGCGAGTCTCGTGGCACAAATGAAAAGGGACATGTTGAGCCCAGCCTAGTGTCAGATGAAGTCACAGACCAGGTTGATCATCCTTCCACCGCTCACAAGGACAAAAACTCAAACGAGTACGCTGCCACCGACTTCCAGGAGCCGAGCAGCTCACTACCTGAGGAGCCGCATGCCTCATCTGACATGGCCGTCAATATCCAGCAGGGAGAAGCCAACTCGCAAGCCTCCACCGTACAGACTCCAGAGATGCCTCAAGATCGGAGCCCTGCACCATCTGAAACCAAAGGCAATGTTGGAGAAAGTGTGGCAGTCTCTGACGACTCCGCTACCGAGCCTGATAGTTCCCCTGCGGTCATCTCGGAAGTTACCCCTGCTGTAGACATTCATGCATCTGCTGAAGTTGGACCCGTCTCGCACGAAGATTCTCTTGCGCTAAAACAGCCACAGGCGACAGCAGACGAGACGGCAGCGGATTCAACCAACGTCCAAACCGTCCCTGACAAGACCCGTGAACCCAGCATTGATGCAAGCTCGGCCGGATCCGCAACGGAAGATATCAACCCCGCTCTTGTGAATGTCGCCGTGGACAATGAACCAGTAGTTGCCCCGGTCAACGAGGCCCCTGTCACAGAAGAACCTGCTCCAACTGGGGCACATGTGATTTCCGAACCGGAGCTTCAATCGGAAGAGACACATCTCCCCAAGAACGAGCTTGCACTGGATGCGGAGCAGTTGACGGAACCTCTTGTTACAGGCGAGCCCACTCCAGAAAAATCATTTACTCATCTTACCTCGCTTTCCAGGGTCAACAACTCGGCAAGCGAGTCTCAAGAAGTTCACACCGATGAACTTCCTCGTGAAGCCGCTAGTGGGTTAGAACAACACACGACTACTCCTAGCCAAAGCGAAGAACTCAGCTCTGTAGCTGCCACTTCGACTACGCCCGTCAACACAGCACACTCAGATCAACGCCAAGCCGAAGCTGAAACGCCGGGTCCTAAAACTCCAACCTTGGGTTCACATTCCGATCGAGATGAGAATGCTGAGCAATCCGCAGTGGTGCCCGAGAAATTATCGTCACTGGAAGATTCCGAGTCGGACGTTCTGGATGAAATCGCCACCGGGCCTGAGAGCGCCTCTCATGGTAAGTTTAATTCACCGCTGGACCGTCTTATTCCAATCAGCTTCCTCTAACATTTTTTCCCCCACAAAAGCCGCCCCCCATAATCAACCCCAGATGGGGGAGAAAGAGAAACCATCGGAGGGAACCAGCTTGAGCTCTGCTCCTTCAAAGGATGAAAACTTGAATGCAGATCCCATCAATGCCAGCGCTAATCAACTGCCACCAGATTCTTCCCAGGAGCCAGATTCCCAAGTTGATGACGTCACTCATCCAAGCGCAGGTACTGATGTCGCCGGGACTACTCCGTTAGAATCCAATCAACCATCAGAATCTATGGTTCCTCTTGTGGAAACCCCAGACCACTTGGTTCAAGACTCCGCAACGGAGGATCACATCGCCCAGAATGCAGCTCCTCCGGCAGAGGCTGTGGACACTACAGTGGATTCTAGTTCCACCCAGGTCGAGAAGACGGCCATAACCAAGCCGTCCACAAGCGATGTTGTTAGTGGCGAAAAGGCACCTGAAGTCCCTCTCCCTGACCCTACAGAACAACTCGTTGCTCAAGAACCAACTGACATTTCAGATGTGAACCCAGAAACAGCTGAGGATACTGAAGACGCCAAGGGAGAACCTCAAGATACCCTTGAAGTGGTTATTGCTACAGCTGTCGATGCAAACCCTGTTCAACCTGAGGCCACGATTGAAGCAGAGCTGCTGCCAACGGACTCCGATGCCGCCACCAAGCCTGCAACCATTTCACAAGAACCCGAAAGCTCGAGCAACACCCAGCAGCCAGTTTCAGTTCCAAACAAGACCGCAGCAGACTCATCAACAGAAGACTCAGCAATAGAAAAAGCAGCCGTGCCCCAGGTCATCAATGAACAGGAATCTGTGGATGCAAGCACAGTTCCAGCTAATGAAGGCACTGCTGATCAGAGAAACGAAGCCGCAGTCGCCGACTCAGGGGAGCCAACCCAACCAACAACTGAGGTAACTATCAATCCATTTGAAAATTCTCGCCCATTTTCAGCGGACGGAGGTTGATTCTTTTGTTACTTTCAAACAGACTTCAGATTCACCCAAAAGCCATGTTGATAAGACGGAGGGCAAGAACACTTCTACGGATTCTACTGACAAGCCTAATGCTTCCTCCGCAATCGACTCGCCGACCATCCCTGCCATTGATGTTGAGGCGACTACTGCTGCCGCGGATGAGAGCGGAAAACCTGCCGAAGACCCCGCCATGGAATCAAGAGAGCTTGGTGAAGTCGACCCTCCTGCTACCGCCAAGGAGAGCGAAAAGGCCATCGAAGGCGCTGCCATCCAATCAGAGGAGCCGCCACCCCCACCTCTTGACGTGAAAGAAGATTTGTCTAAACCTGTCGCCGATATTCAGCAAATGGAACCTGAGTCTTTAGTTACTTCTGAACAGACCCCAGATTCAGCCCAGGATCCCAACCCTGGTCAACCCGAAGGTCAAGGTAATGCAGCGGACGGCATGGAAGCCTCTGCTGATACCAATGTCAAACCTGAAGCTTCTGCGGACGACTCGCCAGTCATCCCTACCACTGATGTTGATCCCCCTACTGCCACTGATGACGACAAAAAACCTACGCAGATGTCGTCGAATCAGGCGAGGCCGGTGAGCTCAATCATGCTCATCAATCAATTTTACTACCTGGTGAAACCCCACAAATTAGAGATTCAAGGATCATAAAAGTTCAAATAACATCAGTGATTATTCTACTTCAATCATGATCGATCTCTTTGATGAAAGAGGCCAATCGTGCCAATCGCTCTAAGATTTTGGAAATCCGCGCAACACTTACTAAGGAGATGAAAATTCACATCAAGCACTGTGAGCTCACTCGAGCCCGTTTGGCATCCGAAAAATCATTCTGGTTTCCGCGTAAGTGAGAAGTCCGTTCATTTTGGCTTACTTTTGCTTTTTAACTACCCTTGCAAATGATCTTTTATAGTTTCTGCTCGCAGTCTGTTTGGAGCTCAACTTCTCAAGCATATCATTCAACATTATTTCAACCCATGCGCTAAAATTTCCACAGTCGATACTGCATACACCGCACAGTTCTTCAAAACACTGCACGGCCTGGGTACAGCTTCTTTCATGACTTTGAAGCTTCTCGACCGCATCTTTAGCTCGGATGTGGGTCCGTCAATATTTCCGTGCAGTGAATTCGAAGCGTCAAACACATGTACATTTGCAGCAGTATTGCTGTTCTGAAAGAATTGGATGGTCTGGTCCCTCTCTTCGAAGACCAGGCGATTAGTTGGGAGGCATCTGTTACTGAACTTCTCAAGCGCAAAAAACGTGAAGATGTCAGAGTGCTGGCTTGTGGGTCAGTCCTTTTCTTTTCGCTCTTGTTTCACATACGAAGTCAAACTCATGACTGCCTTTACAGATATCAATCAATGTTCCTAGGCCGCATGCTTGTTCAATCCGCAGGACAACAATGTTGTCACGCATTTGGCGTGAGAGGTGAATGACACCTTCAAGGTCGTCATTAGCTCAAATCCCGCTTTGTCTTCTTTGTCGCCGGCCGATCTTGGGGGGTTGGGAGAAGGAGAAGCAGGAGGAGACGGAGATGGAGGAAAAAGATGACGAGACTGGGAAGCCGCAGGTGCAGATCAGATCAACAAAGTCACGCAGTACGGTACATTGCCTGCTGTCTTTCACCCTCCCCTCTCCTCTTTTGTGGTATTGTTGCCGAGCTGGTGTTGATTTGGGCTTGCGTTTTTGCCGGCCCTAAGAGGTTGTAAGGTACTAATGCATAATTTTGGTGTCATTATTATTACTATAGATTGACTATGGACAAAAGAAATATAAACAAAGAAAAATTAAACAAAAAATTAAGAAAAATTAAGAAAAATTGAGAAAAAAGTAAGACAAGATACTATGGATTTGTATCGGTTCTAGCGTCTGAAGTTACATCGGCCAGACCGAGGTTGCATCAACCAACACCGTGTTTGCATCGGGCAAAAGCTATGTTGTGTCAACTACAACTGAGGTCGCATCGAGGGGTGACGGTGTTGTGTCAAGCAAACCCGGTGTTGTGTCGAGCAACACTGATGTTATGTCAACTAAGCCCAAGCTTGTATTGGGCAAAACCGGTGAAGGATTGCCAGAGCCAACTTAAAACCGCCAGCGCCGATGTTGAGTCGACCATTGAGTCGCTGGCTGCTGATGGATCATCGGATTGGCCTGATGATGTATCGGCAGGCTATTGCGTCGGTTACCATCCCGGCGACTCAACATCGCTGCCGGGTTCCGTCGGTGAGACGTTTGGCAATGTGAAATCGCTACTGGGCTGTTTAATATTGAGCAGAAGCGATGTAACATCTGCCCCCATTGATGTAACATCTGACATCGTCAATGCAACATCGGCGGGCAGTTGCATCGGCCGCTTGAACCGATGTAACATTGGTTCAAAATGTCCGATGTAGCCGCGGATTGCATCAACCGACGCAACCCTTTTGGCAGTGTACATTTCTTGAGCCATTGTGTCCTTGTTTGAACCAGAATCAGCTGTCTGGGCCAACATGTAGATACAAATAGAAAACTCTGGATTAGCCTTTGAGTTGAAAAATTGTTTTACAAAGACATATCACTTTTCTTTTCCTGAAGTTTATGTTTTTTCAAAACATTAACCATTGGCTTGGCTAGCCATGCTCCTTTATGGAACCAAGCAACCAATTTGATTTTCAAGTGATTTACAACGTACTTCCAGTCATTTTTTATGTATGTGACTGATGCCCCAATAAATCCGTAGTGGTTGCCTTTATAAAGTAGTCCAGACATTGTGTATAAGGGTAAATTGGCTTGTGTTTTCTATATGAAGAAAGTCAAAATGAGCAGAAAATAAATTTTAAAATAGACATTTGTACTTACCAAAAGTCGACTGATCATGGATTTCTGTAAGTCTATGCAGAGTGATTGAGCTGATTTGGACTGCCATTTCCTTGTGAAGATCTGAGACTATGGTTGAGCAAAATGGAATGCAGCCTGAAAAGATTTTCCCTCCACGTGTTTCCAAGGCAAAGCATGGGTGAGCATACGGTTGAGTATAACATTGTTGAATTGCTTGGTTGGACAAAAAAAAGCGTCAATTTTGGTTTTTTGTGTTATTTGATTATTCTTCATTAATGGCTCAGAGATGGTAGGTGGTGGTTTTGCTCCTGCTTTTATTGCAGTTGCTTGTTTCGGGCATCCATTTGAGCTTTGACCTTTCTGAAGGCTACCATCACAATGTGCGTATAGATTGGCATTAGTCAAGATTGCTGATCTTATTGTTGCATCACAGTGTAAGCATTTAAATGTGAACAGTGCTTCTTCATGGTCCTTATGATCAAACAAAAAGTTATAATTAGCATTTTTTCAAAGTCATGAGATCAGAAAATGATTTGAGATAAATGGATAACCCACATCTTTTGAAAGGTGAAAAGTTTTTCCAAAGTAGGAAGTGATTGCATTGTACCTGTCAGAAATCTTGATGAATTTACACTTATAATTTCTCTTGCTGTTTTTGTTATTGGAGTCTTGTGTGAGATCAACTGCCCCACTCTTCTTACTTTTTTGTTTTGGTGTGTTTAATTCTGTTGTTCCAGAGGCTTCCTTTTTATTTTGCTTGCTTTTATTAAGAATGGGGGTGCTTATGTTGCTGTTGATAGAGGAATGTTTTCTTTTATTTTGGGTGATGTGCAAATTACTAGATGTTGGTCTGAGATCAGATGTTTGGGGGAGTCTTATTGAAGGTGATGGAGTAACAATTGATCTTTAAGAATCAGAAGAAGGAGCAATCATTTCTGGTCTCTCAATGGGGGTTGGATTCCCTGATGAACAGCAAACACCATTTTGAGAGAAAGTGATATTAATCCTGGAGGCAGTAGGGGTGGAAAGATTTGAGCATGGTAGCAAAGGAGCCATTGAGAAGATAGTTACTAGTAGATATTCTGATGCAACAAAGAATTTTCTTTTATTGGAAGGAGCAGGGACGAGGCACTGGGTCAATTGATTTTTTGTTACAAACAATTGCCCCCAATCTTCCCTCAGAGGTAAATGGTGTTTTGAATAAAATCTAGTCAGAGTGAAAAAATATGAAAAATATTTTCTATATTGAATAAATAAATATAATTCAATTCAAAAAGTGGGTTCAATGTTGATTGTAAAAGCCAAGATTAAATGAATTCTTCTATTCACAGTCTTGATTCAATCCCTGAAACTTTAAAAGGAATTGTCTCATGGAGGCAAAGATACAAGAGATCAGATGAGGAGCTGAATATAAAGTAATTTCCTTTTTCAATGGTCTATTTTGTGTTTTAATTCCAATTGAAAACTCCCAATGATTGCAGATTGATCAAAAATACAAGCCCCACTCAATGAGTTCTACTGCCACAAACATTACTTATTCAGAAGTGGTAATATAAATGGGATTTCAGGCTAATTTTTCTTAGAGAAATCTCATATGATGTATGATTTCTTTCTCATTCTATGTCATTTCTTGTGATAAGTTTATTTCTTCAAAAGTCATAAGTATCAATATCATGTTCCCAATCCTTCACCTTAATTCTGTTCCTGTTCAGTGTGAACAGCTATGGTATAAAAATCTGCTTTCATTCAACAATCCCTTCTGATTCTTACTCTTAGCCTTGGCTCCAGCCTGAAGGGATTTTCATCAATATATATCCATTGTTGAATCACATAGCTTATCAATTTCCAACTTCATTGAATGAATGTGGTTGATAAGTGATAGTTAATTATGAGATTGTCAAATATTATCTGTTTCATTGAATAGTATTTGTTTCATTACATTTTTAATCTTCTCAAAGCAACATAATAGGGGGTATCAAATATACCAAATTCACAGTTAGAAACCAGTCAATTATCCAAAAATCTTTTTCTTCAATTATTGCATCTAAAATTGTGCTTGATGAGCAACCAACAGGTTTTAAAAATGGTGGATTTTTGAAAACCAGTCAATCACATAAGTGCGGAATTATGGATTTTTCTTAGGAAGTCAGGTGGGAAGTCTCTGCGTGCAATTTTTGGCGGGATCAAGAAAAGAAGGTGTGGAACTGATCACAAAGATTTTTTTACCTTGCAAGGCTTGCCAAGGATACAATGGCTAGCAAGCAAGGCGCCTTCAGTAATTATTGAGCACTTGAGGCCGCCAGACAAGCAATGGAGCAGTTTTACCTCCATCACAAACTGTGTGAGGTGGCCAGTAGGGGCAGCCTTGAGGTCTCCAATTTGCTTGCAATGAGCACCAATGGAAAAGAGTTGAAGCCAGGCTTCAATAGTGGTGTGACTGTTTTGCAGCCAAATATAGTGCTTAGCACTTGTAAAAAGAAAAAAACAATAGAAGGATTTTTTTTGAGAATTTTGACTTCACCATAAAATTTTACACGTTTTTTAACATAGGAAAAAATTTAAAAAAAAAAATAAAATTAAATACCCAGGTGTGCGTGCAGAAAACCGGGTTTTTGGCGCAGCGCACGCTGCGGAGAAAACCGGGTGTCAGTGCGGATTACCCGGGTTTTTTTATCAACACCCTATTTTTTTATGTTATGTAACATTTTATCAATAATTGAACACCCTACATGGGTAAAAAATTCAACCCTAAGATACAATAGTGTATATGCAAGACAAAATGCAATACATGGCATAAAAAATACATTTCTTGAATTTGGTTCACCTTGTCATGAGCCATGAAGAAACTTCTTCATTTTGCACTTTATCATCTCTTAAAAACCACTTATTCCAATTTATTATCCCCTGTTTTGACTGAAAAATATGACTTTAGCATAGTGAGTTGTTCAGCCATCTTTGCATCCAGCCTGTAACATTTCCTCCTTGAACCCCTTCCCTGTCTTTCTCTTTCCCGCTGTTGTCATTTCCTCAGTTGTCCTGTCTTGTTTCCAGTACTTGTCCTTTCATCCTGTCAAGTCCTGTCCAGTCCCTTCTGTTGTGTCCAACCCCTTCCAGTCCAGTAAGTCCTGTCTACTGTACCTGTCCCTATCATTCCTGTCACATTTCTAAGCTCATTTGCCTCCATCCTTGGCAATTCAATTCATCTCATCAAGTCTGAGCATTGTACATTGAGAACCATCCGTGCCCTCATCCAACGGTGGGCCAATAACAATACAAGTATTGCTATTGTATTTTAAAGCAAAAAATTATTTAATACAATCAGCACCCTTCAAGTTAGGCTGTGAAAATCCCCAATAACAATCAAAAATGGTGGATTTTTGAAAACCAGTCAATTACATAAGTGTGGATTTGGAGATATTTGATACCCCCAATTAAGGGCTACTACAATACCATTGATAAAAGACAATAAACTCTGTTTTTGACCAATAAAGCCTGTATTGTATAGAAAATTATCAAAATTTCAATACTTTCTTTGATAAAAATAACCAAAACAAGAGAAAAATAACTTCCAATATGTTACCCATTTGGGTCCAAGTAACATATTGTGCTGTAACAACCCACTGTTACCCCATCTATTCCACAGCTCCTCAGTCACCTTTTTTTCTCTTTCAAGGGGCCTGAAAAAATGATCTTCCTGTAATCAGATGCTCAGGCCATATACAGGTCTCTGCATGCAGTTCCCTCCCTGACAGTAATGGTGTAACCATTACAATACATGTAGCAGGTAACGGCGTGTATTGTATTGGTTTGAAGCGCCAATACCATGTATTGGTATTTTATTGGGTTGGCAGTACAATACAATTTTTTTTGGTATGTTATTTTTCCTGACCTAGAGATGCCTCAGGTACCTGTTGGCGGGTACCTGCCAGCTGTTGGTGCGTACCTGTCTATGGGTGCCGGGTGCAGGTGCGTCAGCCTTAGAGACAAGACTGTTGTCCAAAAGGCTTCAACAGTGCCTTGCTCAAATTCTCTACAATTCAAGCTTCATTTTTATATATTACATGTGCTATAATTGTGTAGTATTATTCCACTAAGGAGTGGAATAATGTTTTAACTTCTAATTATTTTCTAAGTTCTGTCCATATTGAATATATTCATTTTGATCCTCAGAGTTCATCTCCCCCGGAGGAAAAACATGAACTCCTCAGATCATCCAACCAGAACCACCACATCAGCTGAACACGACTATTGGCTAACACTTCACCACTCAACAACTCCAGGTCCTCCCATTTCCTCAACTCTAGTTGGTCATCTGGGGTCACCTTCTGTTGACAAGTAAGTTTATCCAAAGCTCTTCTTCACTCTCAACAGTTCTGCTTGCTTGATCCTCATTCTATTCATCTGCACTTCAATCAATAAAAGGCTTCATCTAAATATAATTCACAGGGTTCTCATTTTCATTCAACCCTTCTAAGGTTTCCCTAGATAGAACCTTGACCAGTTTCTGTTGGTCTAAAAAATAGGGCTGTTGAAGAACAGTTCACCCTCTCAGTTTCTTTTGAAGAGGAGGTGTTGCAGTTTAATTCCCGCTACTAGCTCTCCTTAAAGGATTGAGCCATAAAAGAAATTAAAAGCCTAAAAGATTTAAGAAACCTTGAATATCTATCATGTTCATATTAAAGCTTATATATCTTCATCTATAAAGTTCATTCTTTCATTCTTATATCTTCTCTATCTCCGTTTTATTTCCCTTTTCTTTGAAATACAACCCCCTTCTCCCTTTTGGTTTGTGTCCTGCTGCCACTGTAGAGGCCCAGGCTCACAGGGTGCCTGGATTTTGGGAAAAAACCAGGTGGGTACCCGCCAAACACCTGCCAACATACATATGTGCATAGTTTACATGCACATATTCATATAAATATGTATATGCATAAATTTATGTATGTATATATTTACATATATACATACATTTATATACGTATTTATATGTATACACATATATGGGGAAATGGAACAAGTTTCCACTCCTCTTGATGACAATTTCAAACCCGCCATCAAGGGGAGCACACATTTCCCTCAATGGCCGGTACAGACCGTTTCTCAGGGAGAGCACGTGCTCCTCATGATGGCCGGTCTGCACTGGTCATTGAGAGAAGGGCCTACTCCTCTCAATGATGGGTACAGACCAGCCATCAAGGGGAGTGTGTGCTCCCCATGATGACCCATCCATACCAGCCATCAAGGGGAGTGTGTATTTCCCTTGGCGGCAGTTCTGTCCTGGCTGCCGGACCGGCTTCACACCCGGGGGTACCTGCCACAAGTACCTGGGTACCCATTGCTTTGACCACTGTGGTAAGCCAAAACTCACACAGGTGGCAAGAGGAGGTGTGGAAAATGGTGATATGTGCAAGAGGAATCACAGGAAAGAAGGTACAATCACGGGGGAGTCACTGGATATGTTGTAGGCAGGCAGGTTCCCAGCTCTGGTTCTCAATCACAGCACTTTCACTCAGCAATCACACACATTGTCTCAACCACAAGTCCACCACTATGAATTGTAACCACCTTTTATAATTTTCTCATCTAACTCAACAACCCTTGTGTCTTGTAATGCTCTATTGACTTCTTTCCCATAAGTCAGCCCTCATGTTTGTTCTATCTCTTTTCTTTCTCCTTCCAAATTGTTCCTCCAACCACAACTCAGTCAGAGCTTGTGACCCTGGTTGTTCCATGACCTTCTATTTTCATTGTTCTAACCACATTTTGGCCACTCTCTCATTTCCTCTGATTTGTCTATACAAAGGCCCGCCTTCCTGCTCTTATTCCCCTTCCTCATCAGCTGAATACAACTGGTCATCTAGTCAATATTGTTTTGCCCCAGGCTGAATACATCCTAGAGAATTATTATAAGTCATAAGAATCAGTTTGACTACATTCTGAGCCCCCTCATAAGCACCCAACTCTTATGAATAAATACTAAGCATCATCAGCCACACAATTCTTTACGAGCACATGCATTTATTCTTGTCAACATAACTCTCCCAGCTATTAAGAGAGGCAGCCCTTCAAGCAACAATCCCTCTCAAGATATATTCTCCCAAGAGTATTTCCAAACCGCTGCGGGTGCGGGTACAGGTGCGTGTGCCGGAGATCAGCTGTTTTTTTGAGGAGGTACCTGCACCTGTTGCAAGTACCCGGGTGCAAGGGGCCATCTCTAGCCTGACCCAATACAATACATAGAAAAGAAAATCTTTGTATTGGAGGGCCAATACCACCAATACATTATGTATTGGAAGGGTACCAGTGGTATTGGCCCTCCATTACAATACATAGTTCCCAAAAACTGTGTATTGGAGAAACCAATACTTTGTATTGTTAGCTCATTGGCACAGCAATGCGCTACACAGATTTTGAAATCCTGTGCAATGGTGCACAATTACAATACAGTGTATTGGCCGTTACAATACATGTATTGTAATGGTTACACCGTTGCTGACAGTACATAGGTTGCACTACATGCAAGGTTCTTTTTTCCTCTATGGCAGGCAATAGCCTTGTGGTATGTGTCTAGAATCACTTCAAAGAGCCCATTCTGAAGGTAGAAAAAATCAAAAAGCTTGCACATGTTTTGCAAATAATACATTTATTTATCATTAGTTGGCTTATGTAACTGGAAAAAAAAGCTAAAATTAACTGAACCAGCAACCACACCCTATCCTAACACTCCAAGTTAACAAGAAGATAGAAGCCAATAATGTTTTTCTTCTAGTAGAAACTTGATCCTGTTTCCTCTGCTGAAATTCCAACAGACACTGCCTCCAATGTCTTCTGAAAAATGACTTCTGACATGTCAAAAGACACTTCCTTTGGTGTATGCTGACATGACTCCCTCCAGTGTCTACTGACATATCAACAGAAACTTCCTCAATTGCCTGCTGACATGTCAACAGACACTTCCTCAAGTGCCTGCTGACATGTCAGCAGACACTTCCTCAATTGCCTGCTGACATGTCAGCAGACAAATCCTCAAGTGCCTGCTGACATGTCAGCAGACAAATCCTCAAGTGCATGCTGACATGTCAGCAGACACTTCCTCAATTACCTGCTGACATTTCAGCAGACACTTCCTCAAGTGCTTGCTGAAATGTCAAAAGACACTTCCTCAAGTGCCTGCTGACATGTCAAAAGACACTTCCTCAAGTGTCTGCTGACATCTCAACAGACACTGGCTTAAATGAACAGGCACTGGTACCAGTGTCAGTTTACATGTCAACAGACACTGTAAAATTCCCTCTGCTAACCCTGAACAGACATTGGAGTCTGGCTCTGGTTCCCTCTGAAATCTAAACAGAAATTGGACACTGTCCTCTGCTAACACACACTAATGGAGTTTGGCTCTGGTGCCCTCTGACATGTCAGCAGACACTGGTTACAGTCCACTGAAACATGTCAACCCTCAAGAATTAGAGCCTAGTGAAAGAGCCATGGATGATTCTGTGGAGGTAAAGGATCAGCTTGAATTTGCCTCTTTGATACCAATTCTGCTGGATGATGTTGGAAAGAGAGTTACATACAGGTCCTAGTAGTGATATTTGCACTTTGTTTCCGCAGTTTTTTTGTGTTAGCTTCAAGTAGAATGATTGTCATTATCAACTGCCCCGTATTTGTATCTTGTAATGTCTCTTTAACCATTCTATTTTTCCATCAAACCTAACCGCTTGTTGCTCATCATCAGCTCTCCTGTTATCAACTGCCCCATAATTGTATCTCTTAATGGCTCTTTAACCATTCTATTTGTTTGTCAAACATCACCTTCTTGTTTCCCATCACCAACTCTCCTGTATATTTCTGTTTTCATGTTCTTTCATCTCATCATCAGTTTCTCATCTGGTCTCATCTTTTATGTTCTTTTCTTGTGTTTGTTTGTTGTGTCCCATTCTCACCACTATTTCTTGTGTCTAATGTGTTGCCCAAAACCCAAAAGGTGTGAATAAGAAATTAACCATTATGTTTGTTCATCAAACCTCACCTGCTTGTTGCTCATCACCACATCTCCTGTATGGGTTTTTTTGTTGTGTTACATTCTTACTGCTATTGCTTGTGTCTAATGTGCCACCCAAAACCCAAAAGGCTTTTTGTCTTATAGATGATGCCAATGGGTTGGGCTTCAGCAGCAAAATCAACAATTGGCTTGCAGAGTTCTTTTTGAGAGAGAGATGGGAAACTGGGAGGGATTCTTCTATTTTTCTGATGAAGTGGCTTTTTAGCAAGGGAAGGAGAGGTAGGTTCTTTGTATAGAGTTGGATCATCTTAAGAATTATAAAAGCTTCAAGTTTCAAAAGAAAAGGGTCAGTTCAATGATCCATCTAATTTCAAAGTGATGAAGCCAATTGAAACTCACTGTATGGGCACTTCTGACGTTCTGATGTCCCAGTTGGATAAAATCACAAGTATTGCTTTTGTTGATGATGAGAAGCAGCGGTAGATGGAACCTTTTGCTTGGAATTGGCAATTGATAAAACTGATGGAGCACGCAGGAGGATAATGAATTGTTTCTTGGGGGTTGAATACTCCAGATATTTGAAACCGTTGTGAGTCTTTTGAAGCTGGGGTGCTGGAATAATCCCTGGGGATGGGAAAAGAAGCAGTTGGGCGACCTCCTTTTATAAATAGGAATTGCCAACAAGAATACATTAATCACATGTGCCACTGTCCAGGGCTGGTTGCGGTAGCTTTCCTCAATCCAACGGTGCAAGAAGAATTCTGTTGAAAACTGGGGTCTGGTGGAGCACATAATTGGGCTGTGAGAACCTGCAATCATAGTGTGGATTACAATGTAGACTGACTTGAAAGCGGGACTATGGGGATCAGACCTCCACAAAAACAGGAAAAAGAGCCGTATGCCGAGCTGTGATTGGTTGGAAGTTGGAGAACGCAGCGTTCATGAACCAAATGGCAAGATGGGCGCACAGACCGGCCTGCAAGCCATCTTGCTGAGCCCAGCTTTTGCTCATGATGACAAGTCAACGCACTGGACTCAGACAACAATAATCATGAACCAAAGCGTTTACAGTGTCACAAGCACTACAAGAAAATCTGCTTCAACTGCCACCAGTTGACATGCAGTTACTTTGATTTTACTTCTGCTGTTACTTGAATCTTACTCAAATAACACTTCAAAACAACTTCAATGCACAGTCACTGTGCATTGTGCACAGTGACTGTGCAAGAAAAGTTTTTTTGAATTAACTTGGAAGTAAAAGGGGTAGTAAGATGAGATTAACCCGCATGTCAACTGGTGGCAGTTGAAGCAGATTTTCTTGTAGTGAAGGGCCATCCAGAATATTGCGATATAGCTAAATATTTTTAACAACTGAAGGTTCATTGCTATCTTTAGTAATGTGTTTTATAATTGAAAGGATACAAGTACAAGATTCTGAAGCAATGAAAAAAGTGAAACCTGAGATTGCAATGGATTGAAAAGTGAGATTCACCTAAAGGCAGGAAGACTGAGTGCCAAGTACGCAAACGACATTATTTGTTTGTTCAATCCGCTCTGCTGTTGAAGTAGATAAGACTGCATATCATTGTCAGCTTGTCTTGCCTTTCTGCGGGTCTTACAGAGATCTAGAAGGGATTCACTGCTGAAATCCTTATCTCTGATTCTTTGCAACACACGTGGGCTTTATTGTTCCTGACAATAAAGATGATTTCTTTTTGTGTCAAATGAACAAGCAGGTCTTGATCAGTTCTCTTATCCTGCGCTGTTTTACTTGAGAAGAGTTATCCACTTACTTTTCTGGAAAAAGGCTGATACGCGAGGCTAGTGAACAGTTGGTCTTTGAGGCTGATCGAACTGGTTCTTGTTGAAGTGTCAATCTCGGCACTGCTTGATACACATTGCTTAACACATCCATGTGAGACTTCCAAACAGCATTGGAGGCAACACATCATCCACTAGCACACATCACCACATGTGTTCAACATAGCTATGCATACTAATTAGCTCAATAGTCAGAGCATCACTCATGAATGCTGAGGTTGTGGGTTCGAGTCCCACAGTACACCAACTTTCTTTTCACTTGTTCAATAGTTCTCTGCTTGGGATAAATTAAGGGTCAGCCTTAAGGCACTCCAATAATTTGCTACGTGCACGCCAATTTTTTGGCTGCGGCAAGCCGGTACGCCAAAAGCCTTGGTGTGCCGGAGGGATGTACGCCAAAACGTTGGTGTACTGAGAAAGGTACTCCAGGGTGCATGGAGTACCGACCTTGGCACTCCAAAGATACCCAATAAAATGGAGTGCAGCTTGATGTACTCCATAAAAATGGAGTGCATTGAAGCGGCACTCCAATCTTACCTGAGAAATCTGGCTGCAACAGTCGGCTTGCGTCACATAAAATGGAGTACAACACGGTGCACGCCAAAAGAAAATCCTGGCGTGCATCAATAGTAAGCCAGTTAAATTGGCGTGCTGTTTAATTGCACTCCACAGTGCGCCAGGTGTATAATAGGCAACAAGCCCATACAATCATCATTTCATTTCAGTAATTGAATTCACTGCTAGCCTTGAACATTGCACAGGAAAATCAATCAAAAGAAGAAGAAAAAAAAAAACAAGATATATATATATAAACAGAAATAAATCAAGCCACCTTGGTCACCTTTTGCTCATAAAGATCCAGGCCCCTTTTGACATGGATGAGCCAATTTTTTGCACTTTTGGTAGTATGCTTGGGAGCTGAAAGGAGAGTAGGGATTGGCTTGACTCCATCTTCTGCGTCCACATCTGCCAACACCCAGTGTTTCCCAACGTAGAGCAGGTAAATTGGATCGTTGGATACGCCGGAGTTGGGACCAAGCTGCAGTGGAAGAAACAAGCGGCTGTCTTCTAATGCTAGGAAAACAATCGGTCGTCTGTATAAGCTGGAAAGAATTTGAACGTGAGATAACTTGCTGAGCCCCTTTTCAACGCCAATTTTGGTCTTCAAATCTTCAACATGAAGGCAGTCAATGATTTGGTCAATTGATTTCTTGCCTCCTTGTAGCTTCAAGTAAAGGGGTTTGTTTTGAGAGATCTCTTCAAGCATCTCATTGCTAACAAGAAGCCATCCATTCTTGTCGTAACCAGGAGCTCTTGCGATGCATCAGAAATCACAGTTTCCATCAGGTCAAGGATCAAAGATGGACTTTACATACGGTAGGAGGAAATCTGGGATATGCGGAGCGTATGTCTAATCAAATATACATTAAATCAATATTCATCTCTTTATTTTTTATTGATTTAATGAGAATTAAAATCACCTCAACCAGCCTGATCTCTCCGCCTTCTGGGTCCAAATCGCTTAAAACACGCGCCTCTTCACACTCGGATGAAGACTCTTCATTGTGGTATTTGCTTCCTTCATCGTCTTGACTTTCTTTACCGCTTCTTTCTGATTCTTCATTGTCAAGATTTTTTTTCATTTGCTTCAACGATTGTTCCAAAGAATCCAAGGCTCTCTTTTTGGTGGCTTGCTCCTTTTTTAAGTTTGCCTCAATGACTTCAAACGCGGAAGGTTTTCTTTTAGTTGATGTTGATTGAGTTTTCTTTGTCAATGGTCTTCCTTTGGTGTTTCTTTTTATTTCGGGAGCTTGAATTGGTGCAGCATGGTGTGTTCCCGCAACAATTTGATTGACTTGAAAAAGGATCTTTTCAAGGGAATGGCGCCCTTCATGAGAGAGCGCAACCGCCATCTTTTTGATTTCTTGGTCCAAATCAATTTTGTTATCATCATCCGTTTGCTATATTGGTGCAAAGCAATATCAAAATAAATTAAAGATGCTATCAGAAGCAATTAGAAGAAGTTGAAAAAGAAACCAGACTTGTACCATAGTTTCAGGGTTATATTTGAGATTCCATTGGGAATGAAAATCTTCAGGGGCCAAACCATCCCTTTCTTCAAGGATCTCGTTAATCCTGTGAGCACAAGGAATACCAATCCCAATGCTCAAAGTTTTTGAGCACGCTTTGGTTGGATTGAGCTTGGTAAGCCGTGCGTATTGATCTAAGCAAATCTTGATTGCAAATGATGAGATGCAGCCAAGGAGGGGAATGAAACATTTGGGCACATTGACCAATGTCCTGATGTTATCTCTACCGATTGATTCGTGAACTTGGTTGATTTGGGTGTCGATCGCATGAGATAACAAGTTGAATACCAAGAGCAAGTCACCAGTTGAATTCTTTATAAAATTCTTGAGGTAGGCGTGACCAGATTCGACTCTAGAGGTGTTGAGATTTCGAAGGTGTGGATGCTGGCACGTCCATGCCACAACAAATAACTCCTTCACCGGCAGGATGTTTGTTTCTAGGTAGTTGAGTACAGCTGGTTGATTTGCAAGGAAGGTCTTCAGATTGGCTAGATTTGCATTGAAAAACAATTCCGTTTTTGCGCAAGTGATCTTCTGCCAGAGGGAAGTAAACAATTCCCACTGGTCTTTTGCTTTATTGGCTGGATCCTTCGAGTGTGACACCGGAAAATATTTCTTGCAGTTTGTTGTTATGTTCTTATTGATATTCCACGTGCACAGGTTGGCTTGAGAATTGGGGAAGACCGCATGCAATGCTTTTCGTAAAGCAGCATCTTGATTGGTGATAAACACCTTGGGTATACGTACACCATGGGGCGGGTTTCTCAAAAACCCGCTTGTCCGCTGGATGCTTTTTGGTAAAAAACAGACACTTCAAGAGCGTCCGCTGGACGCAACCTTGGTGAAGCGCCTGTTGGACGATGGGAACCAGACCGTCCATCGGCCGCTTCACCCTGAAAGCGCCCGTTGGAAGCTCCATGGAAGCGTCCAGTGGGCGCTTTGAGATTAAAGTGCCCGTTGGACGCTTGATGGCAGTGTTGTGGTGTGCTACTTATGTTTCAAGTATCAAATATGTCACAAGGATCAATTATCCCATCAGGAATGTCACAGACCTAACATGTCACTACACATTTCCACTCTCACTGGTACTTAAACCATAGTCACTCACTCAAATTTCCGGGCTAGTCCCACTTAATCCATAGTTATTTATACATAGTCTTTATACATAGTTTTATAAGTACATAGCACAGGGACACATATTCATATTTTAGTCCATAGTTTTAGTCCATAGTCTTACATAATCAACTCTGACCAATCATCATGTACGGTTCAGCCATCAAGTTCTGACCAATCAACACATAGGATTCAGAAATAGAAGTCTGGCCAATCAGGACGCACGGTTCAGCCAGAAGTCTCAGGAAGAATTAGCTCATCAAGTTCTGACCAATCAGAGCTCACGGTTCAGACAGGAAAACTCAAGAAGAATTCAGTCATCAAGTTCTGACCAATAAGGACGCATGGCTCAGCTCTGACCAATCATCACGTAGGATTCAGACATCAGGTTCTGACCAATCAGAAGACAGGGCTCAGATCCTCACCAGCAAAAAATGCCTCAAAGGATCTTCACACCAGCAAAAATACCTCACTATTCAATATAAAAGGAGGGCCTCTTCCCCCTCATCAGAATCATCCAGCCACGGATACCCATCTCATCAAGGGATCACCTACACACACCCAACCATCAAGCACTCACATTCACAACCACTCAAACACATCCATCACACAACAGAAGAAGTCCAGAAAGGTAAAACACTTACATCTTTTCTCAAGATAGTAAGTGTGATCTAAATCGGGGAAGCCTGAGAAGCTTTCATACCTTAAGGGTATTATATCTTAAAGGCTAAGAGAGTGGGGCATAAAATATCCTGAATAGTCCACTTTTCATTAGTTTCACCTATAGTCATTCACAGAAAACATAAAAGGACATAAAAAACATTCCACTTACTCTTTTCCCAAGACTTTATCATCATCACCTCTTACACAAAACTACAAAAGATAAAAAGATTTCATCAGCTCTTATCATTCAACTCATAGTCTATTCTTGATCACTTCCACTCTATCAACTTCTTACTTATCTTATCTCATCCACTACATCATATCAAAGATCCACGCACACTAAAGGTGATATTGCTGAAGAAGAAAGTTGATCTAAGCCTGATACGAGACTACTACATATCAGTTTTCCTCTATCATTAGTTAGCCACAACAAATAAATAAGTTTGTTGTGTTAGCTCTTACGTAGTATATTAGAGGGGCAGGTCTTTCAAACCACCCGTAACAGTCATAATAGTTCATATATAGTTGAAATATTATCTCAGTTATTTCCCCCTCACAGGACTGCCAACCCATCCCAAAAGGAGTTCTCACATCTGGTGTCCCAACAGTGGCCGACTAAATTCAGAAGATCAACAAAGCACTTAATCAGCAACACAAAAATCACCAGATAACATTGGCGTGGCGCATACAAATCAGGGAGAAATCAGTTCAATAATTGAGAGGACGTATTGGGCACCACCCCGGAGTTGGTACAACGGAAGTCTTACCCAGGAAGAATTAGCAGATTTAGACGAACTTGCAGAAGAGATTCAAATTCGACGCGTAATAGAGATTGGGATTCAAGAAAGAGCAAGAATGGCAGACATGACGGCAAGAGGACTCGAGGATTCGGCAATCATTCAACAACAGCAAGAACGTATTGCGTTTTTGGAAGAACAATTCAAGCAAAACAAGAAGGCGGAAGCGGAAAAGGAAAAGGAACGGTTAAAGAGCATGGACAAATGGCTGGCAACAAAAGTGGAAGAAATGATGGCAGAATTTATGAACTCACAAACGGAGGCAACACCGCAGGACATCCCAATTCCAGAGACACCACAGCCACAGACTAGATTCTCTGTTCCGCCAACCGGCCCAAACATAGGTCAACATAGATTTACAACATCTACCCCGTATATGGCAGCTCATGGCAGAGACAACCCAGAAACTCCTCACCCACAGAACATGCATAGAGGCTCCTCCACTTACAATTTTGAGAGAGGAAGAACTAGACCAGGGTATACACCACAAGAGACGCCAAATGAAACTTCAGCAGCTAGTCCGGCGGAAACAAGATTTGGGAACAATAGGGACGTCAAGTTACCCGAGGAAGGGGAGTTTACAGGACTCATAGATGCTAAGAAGGCCACCATCACCTTTGACGGGACCGACGTGGAAGGATTTATTAAACGACTAGAAAACATAGCATCAATTTTGAAGTGTGGTAGTATAAGCTTAGCTCTCCAGCTCCCCTATATCATAAACAACAACAAAATTGGCAGGTCAATAGAGTTAATGGAAGGACATGAGACAGGAGACTGGGAATTATTGAAGAAGTCCTTACTTAGGAAGTGGGGAAGAGCCACACCGCTTAGAAGATACTGGGAAGAGAGCATCACAGAGCTTGTTCAAAAGGCCGTGGACAAGAAAGGAATCAAAAACAACGTGGAGTATAGGAAATTCATCAGCGAATTTGAAGAAATGATGGACTATTTTATCAGAATGGAATACAACAACCTCAATCCAGAAAACGGGGACCCTCTGTGGAAAGTGCTCTCTGACAAACTCAAGAAGGAAGTAACCAAGGAGCTTGCTCACGCCAAGAAGTTAAAGAAGACCAAGGACGGTAGAAACATTATTCCCAACCTCAGTATTCTCAAAATTTATGTTGAAGAAGTGTTGGTGATTTTAGACTTTGACGGCAAGGAAGAAGAAGTAACGGCTAAGAAAACTGTGAAGATTCAAGAAGCAGTCAAGTTGGACTCTCAAGAAGAAGCATTCAAGAAAGCAATTGAACAACGCAGAAGAGACACGTCACCACATTTCAGCAGACCTCCTTCCCCGCACAATTCAGATGGAAGACCCAGAACAGGGCCATACAATTTTGAATGCTATTACTGTAAGGGAAAGCACAGTGTTGCAGAATGTGAAGATTTTGCTAAAGACTACAGAGAAAGAAAGTTTTATAAGTCAGGAGGAATATATTACTATCCAAACAAGCAGCCCATAGTATTAGAAAATGATTTATCAGTAAAAGACATGGTCCACAAGTATTTCGAACAGAACCAGCCATCCACAAGAGCTCAACCTAACGAAAAGAACAAGGATCCACTGTCATCAATTGCCGAAATTGAGGAATGGGGTTCCTGGATTCCACCGTCAGCAAATATAGATGAAGAAGAATTACAAAACAACATTGGGTTTGGGATTAGGAAATCACAGCGGATACAGGACAAGAATCCAGCCGCTAGTAGTCAGCCAGCTCCTGTCCCAGCTCAGCAATCCATGATACCACCAAACGCAAAAGAATCAGTCAGACAAAGAAGAAATAGTCTCCCTGGGGCTTGGATAGAGAATGAAGCTCCTGACAAAGAAGACATTATCACACAGACTCCAGACAAAAATCCTGCTCCTGCAAAGAAGAAGCCTGCTAACCCAAAACCAGACAGGAAAGATGATTTAGCAAGACAAATGGCTGATTCTCTAGCAAAGAAATTTTACAAGCAAACTTACACACTAACTCTGGAAGAAATATTGAAGATTGCACCTCAGTTCTTACAAACACTTCAGAAGTCTTTGCCGGACTCCGAGGAACTAGAAAAGAGCATCAATATTGGGAGAATTCAACATCAACCAGACTGCAATTTGGCCAAAGAAGAACAAGGAAGACTCACATACGCTTGTCCGGTAGGAATGGTTGATATGACAATAAATGACCGCAAAATCAGAACTTTGGTGGATACTGGCGCCAAAATGAATATAATCCCCGAAGAACTAGCAAATCAATTAGGCTTTGTGACAACCAAAATATTCATGCGCTTAAGAGGGATTGGAGGACACTTTACCCCTATTGTTGGACTGGCTGAGAACGTCGACGTCAGCATCTTTCCGGGACATAAAAACTTGGCCAACTTTTTCATAGTCAAAGGCTCCGTCCATACGGTGTTGGGAAGACCTTTTCTAGCCAACCACAATGCTAGACTTGAGTTATCAAACGAAAAAGGAGAAGTGCTCAGCTTTCAAGACCCTTTAGGGAAAAGACTATGCATCCCAATCTGCTTAGCAAATGTGCCAGGATGGCATAGAGAGCCTCCCATGTTTCGACAGAACTGTTCCCTCCAAGTAGTAGGTTGGGATATGCTAGACCAAATCAAGGATAAGAACGTGGACATACTAGAGGCCAACTGGGGACAATTAGAGAAGGATGAGGAATATCAAAAGATCTTTAGTTCAACTCTTCACCCACCAAGATTAGACACTATCCCAGAGGAACTTACAAAAGGAAAGGACGAACAACAAGAAGATCCCTGGAACGTGAAACTGGCAGAACTAGTTGACTGGGTTGAAGAATTAGAGCCAAAGCCCTATAATTCAATAGCAGACTATTACTGGAAGGACAAGTCATTTCTGCGTCGATTCAGAAACGTCTTTGATGAATCCAAAAGGCCCAAGACTCTCAGAAGAAACCAGGGATGGTTAGCAGAATTACCCGGAGGCTTCACGGATTCATTATATTTCTTGCAGATACTGGACTCAACTGGAGAGAAGGCTTTTGTCAATTACGGAAATTGGAGCTCAAGATTTGGTTTTGTAAGTAGGAAAGTAAGAGAAAAATTATATTACGGAGGAGGCAAAAACTGGTACCGTATCAACATAAGCAAACCAGCAAAGAAGAGGAAGTTTGTGAGGCAGTACGAGTACCTCTTTAGGGTATCCTTTCAATAGTTTACTCACCAGGTCAAAGTTTTTTTCAAAAAATTTAAAAGCAACTAAAAATTCTACAAAGGAAAAGGTTTTTTATTATTTAAGGAGTTTTGATCAGTTCTTACCTGGTCTTTTGTTTGCAAATAAAATAAGAAAAAAAAAAATGGGGAGGATACTAACAGCAATATTCAGAAAGAAAAAAAAAATAAGAAAAAAAAAACAGTATTGATCAGCTTCTCTTCATCCAGGATTTTTAATTGGAGTCACTAAATTCCCATAAAACATTAAAAAAAATAGATTGCCTACCAAAAGTTAGCTCGCATCAAGATACCACCAGATTTGATCCATCTTCCAGCTTTAGAGCCAATTTTCTCAAACAGGCAGCTTGTTGCATCATTTTGAAGGAAAATTTGCTCTGGCGACTTTAATTTGGCTTCCAGGACGTACCAGGCATGATTCCACGCTTGGAGAGAGATCCTTTCAAATCTGATAGGCTCGGAAATACTAGAAAAGGCACGAGGCGCAAGGAGATCACTTGCATCTGTTGGACCAATTGAAGAAAACAAAAAGAAGAATTTCAGGATCATCATTGGCTGTTGAAGCGACTGTACAGCTGTTAAGAAAATGAATCAAATTGAAAATAGTCATACACAATGGCATTACCATCGGCGACGCGATACGGATGATTGAAGCTACATAACAAACTGGTTAAGCGTCGCACTAGCTGGCAATAGTCTATATCGAGCAGCTACAACAGATTCTAGAGAGCGACCATCATTGGACTTGAAGAGAAGTTTTGAAAAACATGTATAGCAATACTAGATCAGGATAGCTGCAAACATGATCTACTGCTTTCAGCAGCAAAGGACTACCTAGTAGCAAGGAAGGAGGGACTACATAGCCGACAAGACGAGCATTTTTACTTCGGGATCGATGCGTGGAGCTACTATACAGGCGGAGCGCAGGACTCAAGCCAACATGGCTCTGCTTCAACTCGGAGCAGGCAGCTAGAACAAAAAAAAAAAAGATTGGGCACTTGAAAAGACGATTTGGAGGCTCGGACCATTCAAATAAAAAAAAGAGAAGGAAAAACAAGAGAGCATAGCGACCACTTCAGAAAGCTCACGCCGGGATCAATGCTGGTAGTGAGCGACTTGGACACAAAGACAGATTAGAGAGAGACGAAGATTGAGGACACACCGCACCACTCACACACCGAGCTAGGGAACTGGCGATGATAAGGAGGAAAGGCAAAACCGGCTCACCTTTATAGTCAAGAAGGGAGCTGGGGACCGTTTGCTGGAGCACTGGCCAAGCTGTGGTTTTCATCAAAGGCATTGCAGCAACCCAAGTGGCCTTTCTTTTCTTTTCAATTGTGATTGGGATTAATAAAAGCTCAGAAGCACCAATAATAGCTTGCGGGATCGGCGGCGGACTTCTTTGATTCGACCGACATACAGAATCTAGGGATTTAGAACGGATAATCGATCTTAGACTGAGGATTGGTCGCAATTCAGCGAGGGCAGCTCAGCAGCAATGATCGAGCGATCACAATTGATTGCATAAATGTATTGGTCGGATGAAGATAAGGAGATGATCACAAATAAGAATCAAAAAAAAAAAAAAAAAAAGAAACGATTCACTCAAGTTCAAGCTAAGAGATGACAATCAAGCGGAAGAAAGA